>JABFQD010005161.1:0-10977 GCA_022817045.1 Psix sp. ZL-2020
TTTTGTAATGCAGAATTTTAATTTGTGAGAAATGTCTTCAGCTACATCAAAATTTATGACGTTTAACCAAATATTCTACTTAATTTTACTGATTCATATACAAACTGAACTAGTTAACATTACCATAAGACATTGTTTTCAACATGTAAAAACCAATATTCACACCGAATAAAATTTGATACTACTCCATGGAGTTGCTGCAGTATTCACATATCCTGGGACAATAAAAATCTTGCCTCATAAAACAAAAAGTCTCGATTTATTTCTCTACAGAAAATAGAACAATTCTCGTTTACTTGAATCAAATAGTTATTGACAATTGGCTTTACAAAGTCAATCTAAACTCAAAATTAAAATTCTGCATTACAAAATCATCGAGTGTTCAATAAGACTGCAATCTTCTCATTATCGAATGATATTCTTATTTTTACACAATTATGTGGTTTTTGAGCAATATCTCTGCGCTTCAATTCTGTCTCGTTTTTCCGGCGCGCAACGTCGCGGACACTAATTAATGGCAGTTGAGATTGATGATTTCTATCAGCGAAGTTTCCTCGAGTTAAACTATCAAGAATAATGAAAGCCTATTTAGGAGCGTGAATCCATTAAAAGCGCTGTCATGGCGCGAGATCGCGCCTTGCAGCGTTACGCTGACGTAAATACAAAGAGAAAACTACCCGTACTTGGAATCCCCGCGCGATTGTGTATAAGACACTTGGCCGGGTACGTGTGTGCAATATGCTGATTGGAGAAGGGCAGAGTCATGTCGAGGAAGTGCGACGAGCTCGAGTTTGTGCGTATATGTGGATGTACGTGTGTGTATGTGTGCGTGCCAGTACTCGCACGGGTCGATGAGACCACGTCAATAATATGCTGGGCCAGCGTGACACAAGGAGCTCGCCAAAAGTGCATCCCCAGATCGAAAATCAACGAAAGCCAGAGTTATCACAGATCAAATTATCCGCTGAGCGGCTCTTTCGATCGCCGGGACTCCTTTAAGTGTGCGACAACGTGTTCGGCCACGGAATCGCACGCGAAGCACTTTTTCTGCCATTTATTATTCACCAGCATTATCCGCCTTTTTTGCTTTCTTTCCGCCTATTTAGATTATTTATTCATATGCTCTATTATGCAGGCATAAAGAGGGACAAAGTTAATAGCTCTTTGGTTTATGCGGTTTTTATGGTTAATAGATTGCGGCTCCTGTCGTGAAACTTTAAGCTAATCAAATAGCGACTTGAAATGGTAATGAAAAGTATAAAATGATATTGGCATAGAACACGTTTCGATATTTCTTTTCGTCCCAACTAACTTCTTCGTGACTCAATCAGTGTTTTAGCTAATGCATTTTTATCAGAGTTATTAACTGAGAAAATTGTTTTATTTCGTGTCAATTTGCAGATTATTTTGTATAGGTGTAATTGGTTGAAATAGCTTTCGGAACAATTTTATTTTAGTCTGTTAAAGTTTAGAACGGTAAATGTCAGAATCAATTAAATCAATGCAGATGAATAGAAAATATCTTAGCAAACAGAGAAAACAATGACATCGTTAAATGTTGCTTGTGCAAACACAAGTGCGGACTGATTGACTTTTTTTAAAAGGTTTCTAAAACTTGAAACGATGCAAAAGTGCTCTTTATGTAGAATAAAACTCGAGAGCACTTTTTCAACGCTAAAAGAGAAGTCGGAAGAAACAGGGAAATGCCAAAATTCGTCAAAGAAGTTGTTATGCAGTCATTAAAAAATTATATTATCATCTTTGTGGGACTTTAACTGGTTAGTCGGGTCCCCGTTGTGATGTATCTCTGCAATCAGTCGCAAAGAACAAGCACATTTACAATGCGTACACCGAGTAAACTTTATGATGCTTTGCATAGTGAAACACTCTCCACGCTGAATGTATTATTATGCTAGTTAACCGGGTTTATTCTTGGAACATTCATTTCATTATGAAGAAAAATTGTCATAAATTGATTGTGAGAAAAGCTTGATAGTATTTTATTGAATTTCATTGACTTTAAATTTGAACTTATATTATTAGAGTAATATTTCCATTTTGATTTATTAGTTTTTGATAATGAAACAGTATTTTAGGAGGTTTGAAATGTTTTAATCTTCATGTTATTTCATTGTGAAATGTAATATTTTTTATGGTGCATTAAAATGTGTTTTTCACATAAAAATAATGCATTTTGAATGAAAAATGCTAAATTATCAACATGAAATTTATTACTATGGGTATAAAAATAAAAATATCGTTTCGTTTATTTCCATTAAGTTGCACTATATAAATTTAGTTCAAATTTGTTTGAATTTTTCTTGCAATGCGCCAAATTGTGATCGCAAAAATGAGGCGGCAAAAGCCAAGATAACTCGAGAACATTTAACTGACGAACAATAAAATTTAATGGAATCGTGCAGAAGTTTATTGATACAATAAAACCTCTAATCAATACTGTTGACTTCGGTAATGAGTGCAATTCTGATGAGGCTAGGTTTAATCTCGAAATGCACTCAAGTCGTCGACGAACAATTAAAGGCCCCGGGACAACTGAAGCAGCTGTTGCGACTCGCGTCCATGCTCGCACGATTCCGGTTATTGGAAAACTTGGTCCGATTTGACGACGACTTTTTCCTCGTCAATTTAATTCACAGCCATAAACAAGCCGGCAAAATTTGAAACCGAATTTCAGCAACTTTTAGCAGTCACGTGCGCGATTGTTTGCCGTCCGGTTTGGCGTAATTACGTCGATCGTCTAATTCGACCGGCGGATCGATGAGAAATATCGTCGACTTGACATCCCGGAGCTGACGTGACGTTTTGCTCCGGAGATTAGGGTCACCGATAGGGCGGAGGCCGAGGTAATGAATACGTGATTCTGATATCTTTTTTTCATCGAATTCAATTCGCCCTGGGAAAAATGATTTCTCGCAGACGAACGCTCCCTCCTTTGACCTCATCGCAGATGTCTCGACCGTCAAATTGACCTGGTTTATATGCATACAATTAGCTTTCGCAATTTCTTATTTCATTCTCGATTCCCTTGTTTCTTTATCTCAATTTAATTGCTCTTTCCTTGATTTATATTTTCCTTTGATCATTGTTTTTCCAAATCAAAGCTTTTCATCTAAATGCGAATTACTCATCTTCCAAAAATGACATGAAATTTGCATCATTTCTAGAAAGAATCAACTTGTATTATGCGTGTGTTTATATTGAAGTTTTTGTATGAAAACGTTATATTTTTCTTCATAAAATGTTTTTACTTGATTATACATTTTTGAACTGTTCCAGGTAAAGGTAAAAGTCACATCGATGCAATCTTTTTGACGAAGGTATGGCGTTCCCAAGCGATATCGGCATTTATGTGAATTTCATGCTCTTATCATGATTTGATGAGCATTCGTGGAGAATATTGGTAGAGAATAAATTGAGAAGAGTGTGTTATCGTACGCGTCGGTGTGCGACCGAAGGTGTGTGTTTTTGTGGCCCCAACTGTTCAAATTCAACTACTTGATATACTCGGCATTATTGCCAACTTAACATTCCGAAGTAGGTATTTCGATTCTGGAAAAAGTTGATCGAACTACTTCTGATAGCCGATTCATCTATAATTATTTAATGTATTCATTTTTATAGTGAATTCAAATTATTTACAAGTGTAATCGCGCGAATTCATTTTTATATATCTATACAAATCAAGCCATCGTGAATCGTTTCATTTTGATAAAAAATGAATGACTCTTCACATTTTATTTGTTTCTAAATCGTAAAAAAATTGTGGCTTCAATCAAAACAATAAATTATTAAGCCATAAAAAAATGTTAGCAATATATCAAATCGAGTTCGAAGCTACAATAATTGTCACTATCAACAAATTTTTATCACATTTCAAGCGGCTGTGTCGTAAAATTAATCGCGTCGTACAGAGAAGTGTCGTGAAAGAATATCAAAAAGTTCTGATTAAGAAATCACATTTTCAGATCAATATCACGAGTTTACAATTTTTCGGAAAAGTTGAATTGTTTATAACACGAAACTTATCAAAGTCAGAAAGCTCGCGCGCGATCGTAATAAATCATGCTCTATAATTACAGTTTAATTTCATTCATTTTCATGAATCGATTACTTTTGTACGCTTCTAATCTCGTTGGGAGTTTAAATCACATCGTTTAGGTCTCGATAAAATCAAATCGCATAACATAAACATTGGGAACTAATTAAATTCGACGATATCCAAACGCCGTGAAATAACCGCGCTGAAATCAGATTCGGTCTAATTACATTTCGCCAGTACAGAAATCTTCATTCCGGTCGAAACAAAAAGAAAGTACCTATAACATTAAAAAGCAATCGCTAGTACACCGAGAGTCATTTGTTCGATTTTAAGCGGCTTTTGCGCTGGCATTAAAAGAAAAGCAATAAAGCGGCATCAATCGAATATAATTGGTGTAAGATTTTAGAGACTGTGCGCTTGAATCCAATTACATCTTGCAAAACGTTTAACTTCAGATTCCAATTCATTTGAAAACTCTTTTCAAATTATATGTTTACATGCGCATAAGAGTAGAAATGAAATGCAGATTGTATTTAATAGTTTCTGATGCTACGACAGATGTTAACATTGTCGGTCACATGCGAGAACATTGCAAGCCAATAGTAATACCACATTCAAATAAATATATAAATTTCTATTTGTATTAGCATTAGATTATGCTAAATATGCTGAGAAGTTTTATGAAAAGCACGGTCACGCAAGAATATCTAAATTGATATATTATTCAAATGGAGAAAATTGAAAAAAGTAAGAAATAGATCGACTGATAAATGAATCGCAAAATGAATCGAAATAGATTAAAGAAAATATCGATTCAGTAGGTCTTGAGTAGTGTAGGCAAGGATAAGGTCGGACGGGGCGCATATGCAAATCGCGAAAAAATAATCTACGCGTTTTCGCACGGCCGAAGAAGCGGACAAATGTTTATGCATTTACAAGGACGGAACTGCGTTCTGCGGCGGAAATCAATGCCCTCGCGCCGGAGGAAAAATAATCATCATAACTCGACTGTTCGACGGGCTGCCACTATTATAAATGTTTATCCAGACGCTATTTACGCAGATCAAACACGCGACCGACGGAAGAATCGGCCGGGGATTCCAACCGAGTCGGGAGAAAAGAACACAGATTTGTCGAAATGTTTTATTAATGGTTTAGCGAAATTGTTTGTGCTTCTTTGCGCGGGATTTGCCGCACGCTGAATCGAGGATTAAGGACTCCTAAGAATAATGCATGATCGTCGGAGTACACTTGTATTGACGTCATTCAAAACTGCGCTTTTCCCGGCTTTCAAAAACCAACTTGCCAAAGAGTCCGCGCGGATTAATATTTGGCTTCTTCTTAAGTTCACGGAGCATTGCATTTTTGACGTTCGCTGAAAGCTTTTCAATCGATCATTATTTTTTCAGATCCAGCGTGGATAATAATATACAAAAAGAACCACGCATTCATGTTAAAAACCGCTTTTCTCACTTGTACTTGCGAAACGTCAAAAATCAAATTCAAACTTGCGTCACGAGGAAACCGCACCGATCTTAAAACGAGAACTGCAATTTCGTGTGAAATTTAAGCTTACTTTGTTGGATAGATGTTTGGCTAAAAAATTGCGAGTCACAACTTTTGGAGGTGATGGCGTACCTTAAAAATTCAGGCGACAGATCGGCAGCTGGTTACGCTACCATAACAACGGCGCCGCAGTCGTCATAACGCATCGGAACCAGAACTCGTGAGTGACGGCGATTTAAACAGAGAAATGGCCATGTTTTGTCTGGCGGAACGGCCGGTCCAGACCGGGACCAACATCGGTTTGGATCGGCGACCGCAGCGGAGAGCCGACGGGCATCCGGTAGCAGGAAGAGGGTCGACTTGTGTCTCGATCGAGGGGACGGAACAAGTGACGACGGGTGTTGCAGGGCAGCGCGCGACACACTGTTGCTTGGTTGAGCGCTTTCATTCGAGCTTTTAGTCAATGCTCCCACCCGGCGGCTGCCACCACTCCGTCACCGCGGAGTGTATAGTGTATAAGCACCCACACGGGCCGAGCCATTTCACACGCACTTGCGAGGGTTGAATGGTTGCTTCGCCCCCAAAGTGGACACATTTGCGACGAAAGAAGAAAAGAAGATGACAAACAGGCGGCGGCGAAAAAGCGGCTGAATTTATCCGCCGGAAGATAAAACCGTCAGGATTCGAGCCCGCGACTGACGGGCCATTTTCGTTTCGACGTTTCGGATTTACGATTATACTTTGTCCCGACTTTTTATGGCTTATTTGTAAAACGCCGTAAAGCAATGGGCCGATAAGTAGCGCGTTTACACGAACGACGCAAGTTGCACTATTTAGCCTGGACGTATAATGCTATCTATACCTATTTCCATAGAGCGCAACTGTGAATGATAAGCTGGTCTACTTAGCCGAGATAATAGACGTTAAGTTTAAGGGTCGGCATGTTGGACTTATAGTTTGCAACAAGCGATACTTACTTTGCGCGCAACTAAGAAACATGCGTTTACTTATTCACGGCATGAAAATTGACGCGCTCGCGTGAACGATCGTCCGAGTTATCATTGATGGGAAATTCAATTTCGCCCGTACAGACAAAAGACGATGTTACATATTTGATGAGCTCTTATATTTGATGAAAGGCTTGCTCCAAAGAAGAGTTATTTTTATAATCCGCTGCGAATAAAAAAGGATCGGATCACAAAGCAGAGCGTCGTCTACACTCGATAATAATGTTTCGAGAACAATAATCACGTTCGACGTTTTATCGTATCGGCAAGTGCCGTTGTTATGATGTTTGACGAATATCTCCGGCCGTTTGATCAGCGGCGTTATTATGCTTTCTTGTATTTAGTTACGTGCAAGGGTAGTAAAAACACAGCGCACGTTGATGTTTGTTCAAACAACTAGAAGGATTATAATCTAAAACCTTTCTTCGTAAACGAATCAATACGTCGGCACAAACTATCTTCTTTCCACTCGTTTTTAAAAGTAACCGGCTCGCGAAACAATCCGTGTTCTTAACTCAGCGAATCGTGCTTTTTAGATCGGAAACATAATATTACCTAAAACTATTTGCACATACATAACCCAGTTGCGCGAATCCCAAGCCGACGACCCAGATATAAAAGTACACAGAAAATATAATTGCTCGTACGTGCGGTAATCGCGTTTTTGTCGAAGCGCATTTCAACGCGCCAACAAATATCCTCATTTTCCCTAAGAATCGTTAAAACTCACGACTGCGTATATTAATCAATTAACGACAATTATGATGTGCGCGCGTTACATAATGGTCACTCATATAAGGTGACGGATGGTGATTAATGTACAGTCAGATTTGACGAGCTATAACGCATCGATCATAATTACATTTAGTATCATTCGACGTCAACATTTATAAACACGACTCTGGGATTGTCTATTGAAAAAGTTGTTTGGAGCTCGTTCATTCGGTCAAAGGCTCGATCGAGTTGTGCGCTCGTGTGGCGCGACGTCGAGCGTGCCCGGTCATCGGCAAAAGTTATTAATCTCGAAAGCCAAGTGCAAAAAAAGCTCAAGTGCAATCGAAGATTGCAAACAACTTAATCCTCCGCGCCGAGTGAAACAGAAAAGTCGTAGTAATTAATTTGGAGAGTTTGCGCTCCTTTGACTTGGCTCGGATTTTTCGAGAGCTCCGTGGTGGTATCGTCGATCAATTGCTCTGAGATTAACTGGTTAAATTTCAAGGGTCCTTCTCGAGCGACGGCTGAACATCCCAAACATGTTCAATGGGATTAAGATCGGGGCTCAATACTGGATGCTTCAACACGGTGATATGGCTATTTCGTAAAACGCTTATTGTGCGCTTAGCTGCATGGACGGAAGCGTTGTTTTGCATGAATATCAACTGCCCTTCCAATAACGTCTACCCACTGCCTTTGGTTATGCTAATATCGATAGCATAATTCTGATATTTATCTTGGTAAAAGAGCAGTCGCGTAGTCCTCAATTTAATCATAAAAAGCAAAAATGATTATAAAATAAAAATGATCAGTTTTGCGTATTTTCGCAATTTCAAAGTTCTTATGTTTCATTTGGCATTTCCAACGTACATTTCAGACAATATCAATGGGATTTACTTTTTTTAAAGCATAGTCAATCTAAGATTTAATTATATTATCAGATTTGGCTGTAATCGTATAAACATGATGCCACTTTCAGCTGGATATGCAGTGTAGATGAATGTCATTTCAGGACTTTTTTTATACTATATTCATTCAATAGCTTAGTGAGAACAAATTTTTACTTGTACAACTGGGTTTATTTCAAATATTGTTATAGGCTATTTAATAAACTTATAATTATACATTTTACGTTACAGAACTAAGCAAAAGATAATAAAGGATCTTAGACATAAACCTTTTATATTATAAAAATGTATTTTAACTTTGTATACTTTTATCTATTATTAAATTATCTAACAAGAATGAAGAATCTATCTTTCTTCAGTTAATCGATATCACATTCAGTATGTCTTTGTTAGCAGTAAACTTTCGTACCGTTTCTTTGTTGAGCAGTTAATGAAGATGTTTTCTACAAAATATATTAGAATTGATTTTTTGTCAATAAATACTGTTCTTATATTCGCTTAATATTTTTCGGTGTCACGTAATAAATTTATATGATGGATATATTTTTAAACGATTTTTCCCATTCTGTTTTCATTTTCTCATATCGAATTACTAAAACCTGAGTTAAAATTACGATTGTTATAGTTATATCATGTAATCTTTTTGAAATCACTTATCAGCATGAAATACAGACTTTTCTTATTTATGAGTTGAATCACGTTTAACTGTCGTCATGCTGTTAAAATATTGCGAGAAAATTCTATATTAAATACCAGGACCAAAATTTTCAGTAAAAATAAAATTTGACTGATAAATTTTAACGAACTTTGAAATTTAAATAAATTCTGCAAACAAAAATATAAAAGTATAAATAAAAAGGAAAGTTATCTTGAAAAGTATGAAATTTAGTTATTCAACTTTGTTTATTTTTCTTTTTCGAAATTAGAAGTTTGTAATCCCTTAAATATTTGTTCTCTTGAAATAAAAACTGCTTTTTATTTTAGTATAAACACCTTAATTAACAAAGCACAGTTAAGTAATTGAATGATTTTGTTAAAAGCTGTACCAGACCAGTCTCGAACAAATATTTTAACTGAAACATACTTGTTCAAAATTAGCACAATCTCGCAAGAAGTTAACACGGTCAGCGTATATTGGCTGACTGCAAACTTAGTCGCACTACTGTGAAGGATTCTAGACCTAATTGTGGTCGGACTTGGACGTGACGGCGTCACACAATGGCAATTGACAGCTCCAACATGGTTCTTGCCGTCATAAAGGAAGATTGAAATTTTAGAAAACGACTGGTAGCTGACATTATTAGTGTGACCGTAAATTTGAGTTGAAATGTAAACGATGGAACAGAAGGGAATGAACAAGTCAACGAGCTAGTTTCCAAATAATGCATTACAATTTATTCGATATGAAAATGTACATATTTATATTCGAAAAAAGCAATGGATCATCATTGAAAACTATTATATATTTTACACATCACTTTACTCTCACAACAAGAACATCTAACAATAAATGCAACAACGTGTCAAAAGTGATCTCAAAATAGTTAAATAAGAGACTAATTACAAAAGTTTCATTTTGCTCCAAACCAAGTGACATTATGTTTCGTGAAAAATGTTTTTTATTGCAACTGAACTTGCATAGAGTCCTATTGATCGAGAACTCTTTTTACTGAAACAGGTCTCGATGCAAGTTGAACATTCACATTTCAGGTTCGACGAACACCTTTGCTACAATCTTAAATATATTACAATTTGTTTTTATTTATTCATTTATTTATATTATTTTCGACGGTAGTCCAGGTAGCGTTTCCCTCACCTGAACGTATCCTGAGATCTCCATTATTCATTCCATAACGAATTACCTCGAAGTTGCAAGTTGCTTTTGTGACTAAGTGCTGAAGATGGGACACATATCACATATAAAATTGTTGAAAAGAAGCCACGAAGTCGAACGCTTTTGTTAATTTAAACGGTCTATTTATTTGTAAATAACCCAAACAAATTTATAAATATCAACGAGTTTTCAAAGTATTTAGAATCAGTGCAATTATAAACATTCGACAGGCACAATAGAAAAGTTCATTAGGAAAGTTTATTTGCATCTGCAGTGAGAACGTAAAAAGAACGTTGCGTAGACACAAAGGACGGTAAGAGTGTTATTTTTTACACTTTTCAAATCAACGTTCAGTCAGCGTTCGCTACGTGGCCGTCTTTCTGGATTGCTGCTTCTGTCCTTTTACTACAACTGGTTTACCCTTGATAAAACCTTTTCGCCGGCGAGATGTCTACAACATTAATAGCCAAGCCCCCATAAATTCAACTAAATTTCAGGATCTCATTATGCTCTTATGAAGTGTAATGAAATGATACGATTGATGATTGAGTAATATGTAAAATGACTTTACCACTGTAAATTAAATAATTTAATGAAATCACTTGATAATTGAATAAGAATTGACAAATAAAATAAATAAATAAGTGATTAAAATGTGTGATAAATTGAAAATTCTAATAAACAAAAATTTGAAGTGAAACTACTTAGTTATGTTTCATTAAAGAATTTAACTTTCATATCTTAGTATAAACTTTAATGACTACTAAAGGTATTAATAAACTTAACTTTCACAATTTTAATTTTTATAATCTAAAATAACTTGCATTTTTTAGAACTTAAATTACTCTTTTTTAGATTCAAACTTTTTATCGAGCTATAAAAAAAGACACTGCAAGAAACACATATTAAATATAAGATTTTATAAATAACTTTTTCAATTTTAAACAA
>JABFQD010005162.1:0-10976 GCA_022817045.1 Psix sp. ZL-2020
GTCAAATTTGGTATCATCGGATGTCCCCCGTCGAGACGAACAATTTTTATTACCCACTTTTTTTGATCGGATTTGTAGTTTTCGAGATATTTAGTTGTCTCAAGATAAAAAACTCACCCTGTATAAGGGTTTTACTAGAAGATGTTATTTTAGATGACTAAAGATGACTGAGAATGATACAGTAACAGTCAATTTTCCCTATTGAAATCAGCGCAAACGCTGACTCCAATGCACCAATAGTTCGTCTCGTGTTGAGTCGAGAATAATAGGGGGTCTTTAACAGACTGGCGGATATAAACGATAACACTTCCAGTAAAGCCGTTGTAGGCGTCAGACCAAACCGTGGCATAACCCTTGATCTTTAATTCATTATCCGTGGTGTTCTTCATTATTCTCAACTCAGTCAGAGCAAGAATCCCGTTTCGCTTGCTATTCAATAAAAAGTTCTCAATCTGGTTAAATTTGTAATAAAAACTTTGGATATTAATAAATTTAATACAACCGCTATTTACATTCGTTAGTTGCTATTCAACATTGTACAGTTTTTTTGATATACGTACATAATACGTACAATTTCGGTTAGTAGCCATATGGTTGTCATCTAAATCAGTTAAATTAAATTTCAATTTCAAAGAGTCTTTTTTAATTATTTGAAGACAGAAAATCGCGGTTACAATGTATTAAATAATCCTTCTCAAAGATTAATAAAAATAAAGTTGCGTAAGAAAAACAGAAATAAACCTAAGCTTTACTTCACTTTGACGATGCTTCTAGCATTTCTACCAAACGATTGCACACTTAATTAACTCGAATGAATCTTTACATTAGAACTCGAAAAAAGTTGTTCAAATGTGCTCGTCGGAGTGTAATCTATTGGTACAGAAGGAAGCCCACCGGACAAAATAAAATTTAATACCACGTAATGTACTTTATAAACAAGCATTTCCATTTTTGCAAACTGCCGAAAAGCCCAACGATGCTGATCTTTACGGTCTCGTATCTCTAATTTTACGACGGTGAGGGTTTTCGAAAATTGAAAGAAGCGACGGAAGTAGAAGAAGTAAACGAAAAAACGAAGAAAAGATGTAAGGGAAAAAGAAGCGTTTTCCTCCAACCCACTTTAATCTTGGCGGCTTCGTGGAAAAGCGCAATTCCGCGTCGAATGAATGAGCGTTAAACAATGCACTCGAAAGGAAATTCATATTTGTGTTTCAGGTGCTTGTGTCCTCTGGGCTATATGGGTCGGCAATGTCAGACGCAGGCCGAAGTGCCCGCGATAGAATTGTTACCGCCAAAGCCGAGCCAGTCGTCGGGCGATCTCACGTTGCATTTGCCTCACGCGACAATAAAACCTGACGCTCAAGATGGCATCCAAGGAATCGACGTAATAAACGAGAAACCGGAGGACGCGGCTGAAAAAAACCACCCGACGACTGCATTCTCGAGCGATGAAACAGAGACCGTGGAGCCCTTGGGGCCCATTGTTATCACCGACCGACCGGAAGTGGATCCCGCAGCCACCGCTGGAAAGTGGCCAACAGAAGCCCCAACGGAGCCACCCTTCGCTGACAATGACACTGATAATGAAACGTGAAAGTGATTTGTTCTCAAAGAAACAACGTTGCCAACTTCTACATTGCGCTCCGACGCCCATTTATGGCACCGCGACCAATCACTGTTCAGGCTTGCACAATGAAAAATGTCCGGCACTGTTTTTGCGTTGTCTTAGGTTACTGTTATTGTTTGTTGTGCAGACGAGGATACGAGTTACGGAAAGTCCAGACCTAGACACAGTTCATATAATGATTTTCAGTTCAAAGTTTTCAGTTCTGTTGATGTATAATTGTAGATTCGCTCAAATTTAATGTTGTTAACAATGTTAGGCTTGGAATAATTTATGCAATAATATTCTATTGAGTACAAATACTTTTCATCCATTACTGGATGAGAAGGTAATATTATTATGGAGTACAAAAACAGAACAATTTCATAATTAACGAGTTTTATTTTGATAATGATGGACTTTAAATTTACATTTTCCAAAAAAGAGATCGGGAAAAATGAAATTTAGAAAATGAGTATTATTAACATTTGGGATCGATAGACTGAAATTATAGAAATAAATTATTGACAACGGAAAAACAATGTATTTTCAATTAATAATAGCTTTAATGTTTGTTATGCTAATAATTCAGAAATTATTTAGATTATTATTTATGACTTCAATTTTTCCGTTGTCAGTTACCGTTATTTATAAAATGAATATACGAACTTGCTCATTTATATTGTAGAAGATGAATCCATCTTCTCTTTTATTCGTTATAACATTTTATAAATAGTTCTTAAATAAATACTGATTATTCGTCAGAAATAGAAATAAAACTAACAAAGTGTGATTAGTTACAAAAAGTATGAGTGTATAAATGTATTAGTAAAAATTGTTATTTTTTTGTATCTAATTAACGTCACTTGCATTTCATGAATTTTTGATTATACATGTACAAACAATACATTTGTTAGCTGTAAGTTACTTTTAAAAATGTCGGAACATTTCATTTTTGTTACGAATAACACTCGAAATATTCGGTTCATTATACTTTTGTCATTATTTATTGTCTTTTAAACGTATGAACATAAAAATACATTCTTTTTTATTCATACGTTTAAAATATTGAATAATTTATGTATTATTTATTGCAACGAGAATTAACGTCGTTACATTTTCACATCTTATAAAAATAGAATACTTCTAAACTACTTATGTACAAATTTACATTAGATTTGTTTATTTTATACGAATTACTGGCAATTCTATATGATAAGTGTTTTATTTCCATGAGCTAAATTGTTCATAAAAATGCGGTTATTTCTTAATAAAAGAAAAAATGTTTAAGAGGTTTCTGAAATCAAAATGGAGTTGCAGTCTTATAAAAATACTCGTGGATGAATTAAAACGTTATTCCGTTGAGATATGAAAATGCACGAGCGTTGAAAATAAAAAAACATACTTGTTTGGTCAAGAAGCTTATAACCGTGAATTTCTCGCTAATATAATAAAAAATATTATCGCAACAGTCTCCAGTTACAGTTAACTGAGGTGCTATCGATCCAACAATTATCTCATTTCATTCGGAACAATCAGCGAAACTCCGACAAAACCGACCGAGAATCGTCAGACTTTTCATAACTTGTCTTCAAAAGTCTGTCCATTTGGCAACGTTGTTATACGCTAGTTCATAACTAACTTATCAAAAGATGTATTTATTTATTGAATTATTTATTCATTGTCATTACAACTTATGTAATAGTTGAAGTTTGTCTTTTAAACAACGACTGATTAATTTAAAGAGTGATAAGACAAATAAAAGGATGATAATTAGAATTCCATTGTGTTTGTTCGTATACGAGAAAGGGCAAAGATGTTTTGTCATCATTATGACATGAAGTATCAAGACTCGTAAGCACGCACTTGAATATGTTCTTAGAAACTTACGACTAGTCCGTTGACTTATAGCGTAGCGCCGAAGTTACGAGCGGGTCTTAAGTGCTTTTATCTGTATGTGGTTTTAAAGCTTTGAAAGATCATATTTAACCATTTCTGCTTGACACGCATAAAAATGGAACTTCTTTCTTCAAGATATAATTTGCAGTGACAAAGACAGTGTTCTCGTTTAATTACTTGTTTGAACATGAGTATTGTCTTGCAAGCGACGGATCAAAATTATCGCTGATTGTTATTTCACTTCCAGCAGTTAAATGCAATATAATACCGATAGCCTGTAGATAATAGGAGAATATTCAGCGAAACTCGAGTCGTTTTTCTTGCCAGTAAACTCACGACAAGCATTCATTCCAAATCTAATTTAATTACAACATTTAAATTCAAATTTCCCGCCATCGGAAATATAAGCATACGTCTTTTCCTGCAATAAAAAGGCGGCAAATTTAAATTACAAAATAACTGTTCCCGAGGAATCGCAATTTTCTTGTTGGAAAAAAGCGTTTTTGCTATCAGCCCGATTATTTCGCTGTGATAAAAAGCGGGAAATTTAAATTGTACATATAGTAATTTTCCGAGGCTCGCAAGTCGTGCTTTATCAGATGCTCGATTTGCATATGTAGTGATTTCTCAACAAGATTTTAGCGTCTATTACTCAACGAATCAATCTAATTCACAGGTAGAACATTTCAATTAAGATTTAAATTCTATCGGGAATGACACCTGAACCTCGCCGGTGTATCCCACGATCGGCATTGCAATTATTTCGACTTGCGGAGGAATAATTCATGCGCTAAGGCGTGCATTATCGCGATAAATGAGATCGCGATTTTTGCACGTACGCAAACAGATATATAAGCGGTGCAAAGTTACGCGAGACTCTGCATTCAGAGTTCGGAGCATTTCCACCGCACCCGAAACTATGGGCTGAAGGTGGTTTGATACGAAAAGTTAGGAACCTTAAAACCATAAAATCCCGTTCCGGTCGATCAACCGCGTGTTCCACATACACAAAGGCAACGCTGGCAACTCTCGTCACTCGGTTCACGTATATCAGGCTGCATTTGGATTACGTAAGCGTGTTCCGGTGCAGCTTTTGCATCATGAATTCGCTAAGATATTGGCAGAAATTTCTTATTAAGATTGTGAAGATTTCTCAAGGATAACAGTGAAATTAATTTTATCCGTTGTTTATCAGTGAGGAAAAAATTGCTACTCTGTCAGTCAATGCTTAGATAAGATTTATGTGATTTTCATCATTTTTATACGAATGCACACTCGTTGATTTGATCGAATAAATTCTGATAAGCCGATAGTAAATTCTAATTAAGCATGCGTTTAAATAAATAATATAACATTCTTGTATTCGGTGCGCATGCATTTTTGCAGATTACGATTGATTTACATATATTCGATTAGAACGTTCAGTCGGGTAGTAGTGATATTGAATTATTATTACAAGTAAATCGGAAACACATTCAATGCAATTGTTATTTCTTGTTAGTATTATATATGAATACATTATGAAAGATATTTTAATGTATTAAAATATCTACAACACTGATAAATAGGATAACATATAGACTTCTATAATCATGTAGTTAGATTATTATTATATTTATAGAATATTTATATAGTCACTATTTTGCTGACTACGTATTATTTCTCAATGTTATTGTAGTGACATCAAAATTTCACATTCCTTTACCATAATTCATCGTAGCTTTATATACGTATCTAAAGTAATGACAAAAGTGTGCAACACAGAATAAAATGAGAAAGTCTCACTTGTATGTTGTCATGATATTCGAAAATATTCGAGAGTGTTTTTCTTGCGCTCTTCATGACACAAAATAAGAAATAAAACTTGCGACTTTTTGTCAGTTGCTTTGACATGAAATGTCTTATAGACGAGCCAAAAATCAGCGAGAGGCGAAATGACGAGTTCAACTTGAAAGCAACTCGCTATGTGGATTTTTTATTTAGCGAATTTAAACTTCGCAAAACACTGTATCTGGAAAAACAAAATCTATCTCTGCACAGAATAAATTCCAGTTTTCGGTGGGTTAAACTTTATTTGTCGTTGAAATAAGGTCATATTTATAAAAATATATTGATTTTTACAACAAAAAGAAAAATGAGGCTGACATCGTTGTAGGTATGAGATCTAAAAAAATGATCGAATAACTATGAAAAATTCACGAAACTATATAAGCACGAAAAAAGATCCAAAAAATATAATATTTAGTTCGTCGAGTGAATGCTAATAGTCGAATCTTCCATGTATTGGAAAGCAATAAATACGCACAGCACGTACTGCGAGTCGTTTCGTCATTGTAGAAAGATGTTTGCTTTGGAAAAAATGTTCAAGCTTTGTCGATATGACTTGTTAACGGTTTTCGCGTGCCACTGTTGTGCGCGATGTACCGGTAAAGCCAAAAGTAAAACTTTAATCTAATTAAATTGAGATCGATATCAACTTGTTGATTTTGAACAAAAGACTATTATTTCCCCATTATGTAAATCGCGATCTACTTGCCGCAGCTAGTCAATACGTCAGTTTTGTATGTTCACTAGCACATTTTCGTCTCATGAATAAGCTCAATTACATGAATATGAAAGTCGTTTTAATAAAAGCAAAGGCATACAAAATTAAACATTTAAAAATCAACAAATTATTATTTTTACATGTAATTCTACAAATTTGTGTTTACTTTTTTGTTCGTTGCGTTAAATTGATTGTTTTCTCAATTATCAGGAGAAGTACCTTTCATGTTCAAATGAAGTTGAACAAAGGGACGAGAAATATTGCTAATTCAATATCAACATTATTCTCATTTGCATAGACAAAGCAACTGAAATGTCGTCAGTTGGTGAAAACGTTTTTCTTATTATGAAAATAACCTGCGAGACCAGCAGAAAGTCTTCTTCTCAACTTGCCTGAGAGTGAACAGCCGCAATCATGATAAAAAATTCTTTTCAATACATAAAAGCCGTATTTGCGTTGCGGAATACAATCATTACATGTCTCGTTTCTATTATTCAATATTATATCGATTTTCTCGCGAAATCCTTTACTTTTCGCAGACAAATCTTCATAAAAAGCCAATCAAATTCAACGATATCGAAATAATTACAGCAAATGATCGAAGAATATAAATTGTATGATAATTTTCCGAGGATGATGAAAACTAAAGGCGATTTTCTACGCGCAGGCGATTGATAAACAATTTTATCACAATGTGACGTTGAAGTACTGTGGCTTATTAGAGCGTGACAAAGGGGTCGTTCCTTATATACACGAATGAGTTGGATAATAATCGCTTGGTAAAAGAGTTTTTTCCATTTTTTGCCGCTTGTAAGCCGTGATTTTCATTAATCAAATCAATCGCAAAAATAAGAATAAAATGAACGACCCTTTTAATTCTCATCTTTCCAGTAAAGATTGCTACCGTCGGATGTTCGCAAAAAAAATGTAAATGATGCCGATGGCGTGGTAAAAGGAGCTTGAAAATCGGCGAAATTATCTTGAACGTGTGGCTGCGCAAATATTGTGCTTTTCTGTTGAACAGTAGCACTTTTTCTAATGGCGCGCACAGCAACTCGGTGTCCAGTGATGCGTTAAAAAAAGGGGGCTTTTTTCACCGAGCTTCCTTTCATGTTCTTCGCCCTTCTTTGGACGCTCGCAGGATCGGTAATTGCGTAAATGTTATCCGCCTTCACGTGGATGAATATAATAACGGTCGACGAAATTCCAAGCAAAGGAACCAATCGAATGGAAAGGAAACATGGGCCGTATTATGGAGTTTCCTTTTTATCCATGGTTATAACGCGCCTACGTCTGGTTACAGACTAGTGAAAAATTTTTCGCTATATTTTCGCCGATGAATCCGTTGAGAGTAATGTGTATACGTTAGTACGCCCTTTATACCATTTGCACAAGTGTATTAGGTTCAAATTCGATGGATCATAAATTTAGCTTTGGTGGTATCGAGCACCATGAACATAACGTACTGCTTTTGTACAGTAACAGATGGTATGGTGTATCGTCTCGGAGTATGTCTTTTTTCATCCTTCATTTGATTTTGATATCCATGGATATGGATGCGTGGGAATAAAACATTTATTTCACAAGCAAGTTATTTCGAAAATTATTTATAGGGACTTACGTAATCACAAAACTGTTTATAATTTGCCAGCTTTACACAACTATGAAAAATTAAAAAAACATAGAATCTGATTAATTTATCTTTTCAAATTGGCAAATAATCATCGCTCGCACAATATTTCAGTCTGAATGCACAGCGACGAAATTTTTATTGAGAAACAAAATAAATTATGGTGCGAATTAGCCGACGCGGCTCTACGAGTTTAAAAATTCTTGAGCTCAAATTATTGTAATGGTTATTCCATTAATAGAAACAGCAGTTTTGAAATGTATGATTCAAAGTTTTACATGCATCTTTGTTGGAAACAGAAATAGGTTAACTAATTTATTCAATAAAGCAGCAATGATCTGCGTACAGTCTTGAGTATACGTTCTCTTCTTGCAAAATTAACAGTAATTTATATCTAACAAGCCATTTCATACGACTAGTAATTTCTTATTTCTATAAACTGTGTCTCCTCTGTTTGAGTAGCAGCTATAAAGATCAAATAGCTAGAAATTAATGCTCGGTAACTAAACTCTTCGGACTGCTATGAAAAGGTCCGTAGCCATCGTAACTATGTTACATCATTTGTACACCAAATTTAATTCGTGTCAGTAATTAACACCAATTAATTCTAAAATATTACACCATAAACATCTTTGTAATTGAAAAACATTGGATAGTTAAAGCCGAAAAATCATGGCCGGTCGTAAACATCGCTATGCGCGCAATTTAAAAATACATCAGCAGCGAAGCCACAATAAACCGGAGCAACAAACCGACGAATGAAATATCAATAAAACGTAACACTGCATAGAAACTTTGCTGAAAGAAAGCAAAGTGTGTTTTCGTGCCATTGAATCGAGCAGTTTGCCTTGGAAGAAACCCGAAACATTCGCTTTTAAATACGTTAATTTCACATTTAATGGAATTACATAAGGCAATGTGCGCGGTAGCCAGACGGGGCGCGAACTGCAGACGAGGCCTTTGAGCGGCGGCCATTGTTTGCTTTGGGATATCGATAACACCCTGTTAATTTCAATATCTGTTATGATCTGCATGCCCGGTAGGCTGAGCGCACCCCCTTCGATTGGCATTAATTCACTGCTTGCAACAATATCTCATAAACACCGATATCCGTTGAATGTTAATTAATAACTTGCAACCAAGCTAATTATCTACTTGAGATAAATATTCTCGCGATCCCGACGCCAAAAGGATCATCCTCGTAATTGTCACTGCTGGGGCCATAAATTGGCCTTGCGAATCGAAGCCCAGTCACTTCACGTAATGAATTAATTCGCAAAACAAGGATATGATGTCTGGATGCAAATTTGGCACGGCGCCAAGCTATTGATCGCGAATCTACAGTTGGCGAAAAAGAGTTCGCGAAAGAATAAAAAGACCAAAGGAATTGGGAAAAACAGCATACGGAGTGAAAAATCACACCGACCAATGTAAAAAGTTGCTATGGAAGGACGATAATTATTTGTTAACATTGGAGACGTAAACAACAGAGTGACCTTTCTTGTTTGTTTACGTGTTTCCGCGCCCTTGTTTATGTTTGAATTCTCTTTATTTGTATTTTTCTCAATGACTTTTCGATTGGGAATATTCGAATGGAAATCGAGTTCAAGCTATTGTGTTGGAAATGAAGTCAACGACGTGTTACGAGGCATTTTTGTGACTTTTTGCAATGAAAGAGCGTCCAAGTAGACGACGAATTTTCGCGCAATAATGCTCAGCGCATCGCTGCGCGTTGAGTGCACACCAAGTGCTGATTCCAATCTCTCTAATGACCGTAATATCGATCTCGTTGTCTAGCAGTGCACACTGGATTGTGTACACATGAAAAGTCCTCGAGTGTGTACAAGTGTTTAAAACAGAACGCAATTAGCCGCTCGGCGGGTTTAATTTTACATATGCCGAGCGCTTCGAGGAGAAAATTATGCGAATCAAACGGCGGAACCTGTATCCCGACTGTTTCCAAACAACAACTGCAATTATTCGAGCGGCAAAAAAGACGGCCGAGTCCGCAAATCGCGCACGCAAAGGCCGTGATTTATTAATTTCTTGCGCAATCCGCAACACAAAATCCGATCATTAGGTGAAAACCCGTCGAACAGCCGGTCAACTTTTTCTTCCCCTTTCAATTCTGGTTCCTTTTTTCGCGGTCGCCGAGTGACTAAGATACATATACAACCATCGCAAAACTCGCTGCTATACACGCTGAACAATTCATTCCATTTTTTAACAATTCCCTCTTTTTTTTTTCAACTCTGAAGACATAATTTGCAATTGAATTTTCATAAATTAATTAATTGTATGTTATAAAAGGAACTCAGAACGGTCTATGAATTTAATCATTTATACATTGTATCTTTAATTGAGAAATATATATTAAATATATTTTTTCGAGTAAGTGTGATAATTATCGATAGCATAAATAATATATTCCTATCTTATCTATATTTATCATTCGATTACTTCTATTTATGTTACTAATCATTCAAAATGTCATTCATAATTTATGTAATTTTACATATTATCGTTGATTGATAATCATTCCTTGATATCTATATAGTAATAGAAAATGATACATGTGTTACGACAAAGAAATTATTAACTTTATTTTCTCACTCGTATTGTTCGATTTTTCAGATTGTAAAAATTATTGGTTATTAACAATTAGGTTAATTTCTGCTCGTGAAACAATATAATGAAAGATTAATGTCTGTCATTTATTCTACTATGTCATTACGCAAAGAAGTTAACCTTTTTGTGAGATCAGCTAATTTTGAATGGAATATTAGGCAGATAAATCTTAGCTTAAAACCAACAATTAAGTTGTTAAAAACGACTAAAAGATAACATAATAGAGATGTACTACACGTTCTACTTATGTGAATCGTCATTATAAATGACTTCGTATAAACTGAACGTTTCATTTTAAAATTACAAAATTTTCGAGATTAACAACATTAACATTCCAATATAATGCGAAACGCGAATTTGATCAATTTTTTAATTGGTCTAAAATATTTGGTCTATAAAAACATGATAACATTTCATTTTTCATTTTTCATATAAAGCAGAAAAATGAATCAATAAATTAAAATTCATATTTACATACATAACCGAAAACGGAACCATTAAAATGTATTCTACATTCATTTCATTTTTCGTTTTAAACATTTTCGAGAAACTATTTCCAAGCATAAAATAGCTACAAAGTAGACGCAAAATGTAACTCTCCTAGCGGTAGAAAAGAAATATGCCGTGCACTTATATATTACATAAAGAATCTCGAGTAAGACATCGAGACA
>JABFQD010005163.1:0-10976 GCA_022817045.1 Psix sp. ZL-2020
AATAAAATAGAACTCCAAAACAGGAAACCGTTATATATAGAAATATGTAATTTTTGTTAGGACTGTACCATGAAAGTCATATAATACTAATAATTTCATTCCAAAGAAACATAAATTTCGTATAAATGTATTGTTTTAATGAAGAAAACTGTAAACTAATAATTTTTTTTTATTTAAGGTAATGATATCAATTTATAGGGTCAAGTAAATATAACTTTTATAAATGTTACTTATATATATAAACAACTTTATTAAACTTATACACGGACGGGAGAAGCTCTAGGAGACAGGCCATGAATCCGCCATAAATCCGCCAACACAAATATGTGTTGTCAATGGTTCTACGGTTCTACAATAGATTCCCTCTCTTCTTGTTGCACTTTGTGATGGTTTTTTTATTCAGACAATGCTTAGTCTTTAAAGTTCCCAATTTTAAAACTATTTTTAATGCAATGTCCGCTGTCATTCACCATCACATAATTTATGATCGTATGTCCTCTCGGACTTATTTATATATACTCTCCTTCTCAATTTCCTTCCGCCTCCACATTTAAAATAATCTATCAACTTTCTTCTATAATGCTTATCAAATATCTACATTCATTGCTAATACACTTGTCTTTACTATATCTATACAGAGTATTCCCTTACTATCCCATCCCTGTTATTTTTAATAATTCGCCTACTTTTATGTTGAAGTCTGTCTCCATGATTAAATGTTCCTTTTCATCATATCCTGCAATCTCTTCTATGTCTTTTATTATTTTTTTTTCTCAAATTCTCCGACTCATAATTGTGACTTCCAGTAGTAACCAGATGAGTGCATTTTCCAAAGTCTCGAGAAACATGCGTTCAAAAGTTTTTATTGTATATCATTTGACAGTTAAAGTACAAAGACGATAATCTTTTATGAATTTTTTTATATTTTTCATAGTTTTCGGTTCAAAGAGATGATAGTAAACTAACAATTTCACATTTTTCCAAATTATCTTATTTTCCAAAATTGTATCTCTTTCCTGGTTAATTATTATTGGGAGTCATAGATATATTGACTAAACATTATGTATTCTACCCTTACTTTTTATATTTAAATTTATTATATTTCCCACTTTCTTGTGTACCAAATTCTTCTCTTTCTCCCCTCATTCTCCCTTAAATTATGTCAGAAAACTCTCACAAGCCCCCCCCCCCTTTTTATTTTTCTTTACTACCGCTATAAAATCCCAATTAAATTAGTCCGATAACTTACTTCTAAAATTATTTCAATCATTATTCAATGTTTTGTTATTTGGAATAAGATATTATTTCAAATAAACTTATTTGAATCTGTGAGGCATCGGAATGTTTTACTACATTCAGTCATCACCGACTGTCACGACTATATCATCATAGCCTCTTCTTTAGAGTACCTAAAAGACAGAGCGGGGTTCTTTTAGAGCACGCGATTGGTGATTAAAAAAATTGCAGACATTGGACCAATTGACTGGTGAGTTATTATTATAACCATCTTCACTCCATAATCGGTGATATTAGTGTGATTCGGATAACGTGTCGTAATTAATACGAAATATCAAAAAAATCCTCAAAAACGACGAAATAAATGACATTAACAAATTGACTGGATAAAATTATCAATATAATTTTTTACATTTAGCACCCAACATGAGGGGCACGATTCAATGTAATGTAAAGTAATTGGTAAAGTTTTATATTCCAACGCAATAATTGAAGTTAGATTAGAAATTTTGTTTTGAAAAAATATTAATGTATGATAAGCTAGAATGCCTCGTAACTTTGGAATATCACTCCTTCGGGAAACACTCAAAATAAAAGAAAAACGAAAATATGACGAATCAGAATGTCACTTTTAATTCTTATCTCGATGACGCTTACATTATGAGTAAAACCTATGATACAGATAATATTGCTTCTGTATTATTGAAACAACTTACAGATTCAAAAAAAAAAACAAACGAATTAGTAACGTGAATTATTATTGCAGGAGTGCACAAAAAATAAAATAAAATTTGAAAGACAAATTCAAACATTACGCGATGAGGTCAAAGTTTTTCGAGAAGAAAATATATGAATCCAAACAAAGAATGACGTAAATTTTGCAGCACTTATGCATATGCATTATGATATAATTTTCACGACTAATCAGATTGTACAAAATCTTAATTCAATGTTAAATCAAAGACAATTTGAATTAACAAAATAATGTAAATAGAAACCAATCATTGAATAATTTCACAAATAACAATTCAAGTCAATATCGAAACAATAATGCCAGTAAATCTGTTGTAGATACAACAGTCAATAAAAATAATGTAAATTTAAATTAGTTGATCAGCGGTTTGCGATCAATATTCAACTTCCGAAATTTCGGGGAGAAGTTAGAAAGAATTGAAAGACATTTTTAGAGAATTTCGAGAAATTTGGTTCTTATAAAGCAATACGTAAGAGTTTAAAACTAATCTTGATCAGAGATTGTCTTAAGCAACGCATAAGTGTTTGGTATGAGTCGCATACGTTCACCAATTTTAGTGAGTTTCAAAATAAATTTTTTCAAGGGTTTTTTTTTCAATCCCGACATGGACTCGTTTGTGTAGTGCTTGGACAAATAGGCGATATTTTAAACAAGATGGCTCATTTTAGACATATTTTTTTGACCAAAAAATAATGAGAGAATGCTCTGGCTGGACATTATCATAATCTGGCTTCACTGATTATGATAATGTTGACACTATTCTGCAAGCATTGGATCATTTTTGTGCAAATAACTTAAACAATGAAGATAAACTAAACTCACAGAGACACACTGCTCATATTCAACAAGTATCAATTTGACAAAATGCATTTCGTCATTCAAATCAGAATTCTCCCAATCATAACGTTATCAAAGATCGATTTTCTAAATCAAATCAAATTTTTCATATACTTTCAACAACGTCCGATTATTCTGAATCCTATGATTAGTGCAATGCCCATCACTTTTTCTGAACCTAATACATCTATATCGAGAATTTCCAATCGAGCAGTTGAACCTATACAAAATTTTAATATTGCTATGCTGGATTTGAATATTTCTTCTTCATCATTTAACGGATCAAACCAACACAATTTAAACTGATAAAAAGTATTCTAGAAATGGTTCCAATAGAATACTCGTCGTATGATTTTGTCAAGGACCTACATTGTGAATTAAAAAATATCAAAGAAAAATCTGTAACAAACGGCACTAATTATTGGGTTGCGAAATGCCCCTGATTAGTCACGTCTTTGTTTAGTACGCTCATTGTGGCTTTAGTTGTCACCAGAAGTCAAATAAGTGCGATATCAGGAGAGCTTTTTGATTATTTTTTTTGATTAATTAATTAAAGTTAATAATTATAATTAAAGATAACAATTAAAGTATGAGGAGTTTAATGTCGCGCGATAGGTTAAATTAAAAGGAAAAGCTCAGGAATCGTTTAAACTTCCTGGTTTGCACACATTCAAAATAATTAATCAACAAAGAGTTAATGAAAGCTCATTGGAGAAAGTAAAAAGTGGAAGTCGAATGTTTTTTCATAAAAGAAATGAACAATCGTTTTGAAAATTTTTAATTGCAAGTATTCAATATCTCATAAAGATTGCCAGACTTTTCAGTGAATTGAAAATGTAGTCCGTGGATTATAAGTTTCATTTATTAACGTTTATGTTCTTTTATTTAATATTTTAATTTTGTTAGTTCATTTTTCTTACATTAATATATATTTCGTTCATTTATCTTGATTTTTGTTGTCTTACGTTATGAACAACTAATATGTCATTTTTTGTCCTTTTTTATTTATTACGTATTTTTATTTCTTCTTCACGCTTTGTAAAATTTTTCATCTAGTAATCGATTTAAATTTCTTTTTTTTCCTTTTTTTTTACTTTTCTTTGAATTGATTCCTTTTTTGTATTTAACTCGTTTGTCGTTTCATTTTATTTATTATTGTATCCGTATTTTGATTTATATTTTTATTTTATAAGATTAATTTATCTTAATCTGTTTATATTTCAGATATAGAAACGTGTGAAAAAAGCGTATTAAGCAAGAGACAATCCACTGTTTTGAAAGAAGGAAAAAAAACAGTAACCCACATTTCGGGACATTCTGAATGTTTCTCACTTTTTAAAGCTATGGACGAAAGTGAAGATAACAGCAAAACTTGCGCAGTAGCGTTAGGGGTGAATGTATTTGCAGGGGTTATTGACGATACACTTGTTAAACTACATACAATACAAAAATTTATTATCATTACGACTGAAATAAAAAAAGGCACAAAACGAAACAAAAGTAAATAAAATAACAGAAAATGTAATCCAATAATAAATAAATATATCATTTAATTTGAAAACAATTTTAAAATTCATTTATCAATATAATGAAATGTATGATTTAAAATTGATTCATTAATAGAATGAAGTATTCATTAACAAGTAAATTTCAAAAAAAATCCATCAATTTATTAATATAATATTTCATAAAACATAAATTTATTTTTATCAAAAGTATTCACCGGTATCAAACGTTCACGTTAAGTTTTTTTTTCAAATTATATACAATAATATATAACAAATTTGATAAAAGTATATAAAAAAACGAATTAATTATTTTCATTGAGTCATCTCATGTCATCTAGGCCTTTTATTGTTCGAAGCTCACAGGAGGCCCGAAAAACCGTCAATACAGTTTCGCTCATAACTTGCTGAAAATACTTCACAAAGGAATTTGTTTGTATGCACATAATAGGTATGTGCATACATACCTATTAGTATATCCCGTACTCCGTTTTAATCCAAAGTGAATCCTGCTTTCTGATTGGTCGAAATACGTTTTTTGAAATACCCAAAACAGCTATTTTTTGTTTAGAAAAATAACTTATTTCATCCTCTATAAGATGGTTATAATTTTGTTTCATATCATGCATTTTGATCTCAAAAAAAAAAAAAATTTTTTTGATTGTATAAATATCGTTTCTAGTGATTTAGTACGTACTCTTGCTATGTTTAATTTTATTCATTACATTGGTAACATGAAAAATATGATTATCTTTTTTATTTTTGCTTTTCAAGCTCAACAGAATAATAGAAAGTGGTAATAATTACACTCATAATAATAATAATGATAATTATAATGATAATTATAATTATAATTATAATAATAGTTACGTCCAAAACGTAAAATCACTAAATTCATCCTTTCAAGTCAAGGTTTTGACCCTTTACTCGGGACGATCTCAATTTCCTAATTGTCACTATCAACTTTTATATGAATAAAATTCACTCAGCCTTATCCTAGATCAGTAAAGTAATTAGCTTCTCGTTTGGTCTTCCTGGTTCTCGGTTTCAATATCTGGTCGATGTTTCGGCGCGAGAATTGTGGAGATGGAATTGAATCGACACAAACTACATTTTTTCAAATTAAACCGATTCATTTGATAAAAGTTTTAATGTTAAAATTACATACAAATCGCAAGGAAAATAGTACACAATTAAACAATAAAGGTAACTCCGATGGAATCTACTACACGATCTTTTACAATTTTCAAATTACAAATTAAATTTGGCGATTGATAAAAACAATTTAAACTAACTGAGTTTTTCTCAACTGAGGCTACAGAATCATAGTAATTGTTGAAAATCGCGAATTAATAACTATTAACAATTACTTTCCACTCCGGAAAACCAACTCTTGTAAAGTTAAAAAGTTTACGGATTATATTTTAAAATGTGCTCAATTGGCCAACATTTAAATCAATTTTGTGATCAACGAGAGTATTCTTCAACCACTACTTCAAACTTTTAGTTTTGATGGAAATCTAGTTTTTCAAATATAGACATTCAATTGATCAACTTCAGGACAGGTATATAACGTAAAAATTGGCTACGAATATCTTGACTTTTCTACTGATTCTAAAATTTGATTTTTGTTATGTTCTCAGATTGTAAGCAATGGCAGAATATTTGTCAATCAAATGAAGAACAATTTTTATCATTCTATGAATTTATACAAATCATCTGTTGCGATCTAAATAATATTCATAAAGAACGCATAAGTCAAGGTCTAAAAGTTATGACTTATAACATTTATAAATGCTGTAAATTATTAGATTTACAAAGAAATATTTTACCTGGAAAAAAATGTGTTCAAATTGTTTCAAAAAAATATACGATCTTTTGCCGGAAAATAACATCTCGAGAGATGTTCTAAGCTCAAAAGAAACAATTACCGATACATCACTGGAAAAATCAAAATCGCAGTCGTCTCCTCCAGGTATCAATCATATATCATCATTTATTAATCAAAACATTGTAATTATCTTCATTAAATTACAAATGTTTTTAAATTTTGTTCCAGTCAAACTCTTTGCTATTTGTAATTACGAAATGACGATAATCAAAGCCAAAAAGTAAAAGAGTTTGATGAAATGATTGCTCAGTTAAAAGCAAAATATCAAGAAAGTTTATCAAAAAATGAAAAATATTTAGAACTATCAGTCTTACCGATGAGTTGGAGTTGGATTCACTAAATTCAGGAAGAATTTGGAGCATCAAATTACGTCGCACGAATTATGAAAGAATTAATTCGGGAAAATGGTATTTTATGTACGCCAAATCCAAAAATCGGAAACCGTCGTCCACAGGATGTTGCAGATTTGGAAAAAAATTTTTACGAACTTGATGATACAATTGGACGTACAATGCTAGGAATTAAAGATGTGAAAAGTGTCAAAACTTCTGACGCTCGAATTTTAAAACAAAAGTGATTACTGCTGAGTAATCTGAATGAGCTTTACAATATTTTCAAGGAAAAAAATCCAACAATTAAGATTTTTTATTCGAAATTCACAGAATTGCGACCGGCAAATTGTATTCTGGCAGGATCGTCTGGAACACACTCGATTTGTGTTTGTAAATATCATGAAAACACGAAACCTACTGATTGATGGATTTATTTTATCAAAATTAACAAACGATTGTTCTTTTCCTTTGAAGACATATAAGGATTGTTTAAGAATGCTTGTTTGCGAGAGTCCAATAGAAAAGTCTTTCAAACAGCTGTGCAAATCGTGCCCAAAAGTAGAGAAACTCACAAATATATTAAACGATGCTGTGCAAAAGGCACTGATTGAAACACTGTTGATAGAAGTACTTTAGAAGTAATACAAAAACCATCAGAAGATTTTATTTTTGATCTCTTATCAAACTTAAAAGATTTAAAATGACATGATTATTTTGCTAAATGTCAATCAAAATACATGATAGACAGAAAAGGACAATTACAGAATGAAGAGGTATTGGTGATTGGAGATTTTTTTGAAAACACAATAATGATCAAGCTACTGTTCTCCCATTTGTAATTTACTACAAGAATGAGGAAAACAAAGTAGATCACTAGAGTTTCATCATCATATCTGATGTAAAAAAGCACGATGCTACTGTTGTGAATTACTTTGTGAAAAAAATGATCGAACATTTAAAGGAAAAGTTACCATCAGTTTCTAAAGTAATTTACCTCGCGAATGGAGCGCCAGCTCATAACAAAAACTACAAGAACCTTATAAACTTGTGCTATCACCAGGAAGATTTTGGGATTGACGCGGAATGGCATTAGTTTGTTACAAGTCATGGAAAAGGACCATGCGATGGACTTGGTGGTGCATTTAAACGATGTGTTACTACGAACAGTCTCAACGACAAAGTAATCATAACGAGTCAGCAGCGCTACCAGTGGACAATCAATAAATGGACCAACAACTGCTGGTCTTAGGGAAATTCATTCTGTCAAACCGATATCGGCGTCACCATTAGAACTTCGAGAAGTTTCTTCTTCTGATAAGTGTGTCACTTGGGTTGCAATAAAATAAATACTGCATTTTTTAACGGAAATTTGTTATAAGAAATACACATATTTGTACAAATAAACTAAATAATGAAAATAAATTTTCGACGTAATTGTTGTTATAATTGATGAGATTATTAAAAATTTTCTCATTATTTTTATAGGAATATCAAAATAATTATAAATAAACTAGACGATTCAAATTCACTTAAAAAAAGATAATGATAAATATCAATTATTACAGCTAATTCTTGAATTTTTAACATCAAATAAGAAGATATAGTAATGAAATTATTCTGTTGAGCTTAAAAAGCAAGAAAAAAAAGATAATCATATTTTTCATGTTACCAATGTAATAAAAAAATTAAACATAGCAAGAATACGTGCTAAATCACTAGAAACAATATTTATACAATAAAAAATTTTTTTTACGAGATCAAAATGCATTATATGAAACATAAAATTTTAACAATTTTACAAAGGATAAAACTAGCTATTTTTCTGAACAAAAAAATAAAAAAATTACTATTTTGGGTATTTCAAAAAAACGTGGTTTTTTATTACTTCGACCAATCAGAAAGCAGGATTCAGTTTGGATAAAACTGAGTATGGGATATGATTCTGTATGTATACACGTATCATATGCATATAAACTGACTTATTTATGAAGTATTTTCAGCGTGTTATGAACAAAACAGTTCGGTTTTTTGGGCCTCCTATGAGCTTCAAATAATAAAAACCCCAAAACTTCGCTATTTACTATCAAATCAAAAACGATTAATATATTTGTGTTAGTGATCGAAAATAGAAATTTTGTGTAAATTTTGGGCAAAAAAAATTTTCTGGCGTGTTGGTTTGACATGGAATGACTCAAATAAATCACAAACCATTTTATGTTATAAAGTATGAGTAATAATCATCCAGAAAAATGATGTCAAGATTACGATTCAATTATTGATTTCAGATAAATCAAAATTAATTGATGGATCGCGTTGTCATTGTGATGCGGGTTGCGTTTTGACCGTTGGACGATAAGGTTCTCACTGTTTTGGTAGCAATGACCACGATAAAGTGTAATAAACGCCAGTAAAATTTATTTGATATAAATCTAAAAATTTATTTTAGCAGACGTTGAGTTGTCCTGCAATTGAGGTTATAAAATTTGTCGTAATACAAAATGTTTATGTTCAACAGTACTTAGTTCGTAAATTATTAGTCAAAATAAATATTTGAAAATACTATGTATTATGCGTATTAAGTACTATTCAGTAAACACATTATTGGCGAAGAGTGGGTCTTTTATTTATAAATAACCATTAAAGCATGACGGGAATAAGGTGGCAAAACCAAAACTGATGAGACAATGCTTCTTGTTTATTTTGATTATCTCGTTAAAATGATGAATTAAAAATCATCTACACTCTGGTCCACATACTATTTGTATGTCTTGTATTGTCTGCCTTTGGAGAATCTCCTTGGCTTGTATCAATTACACGTGGTTGAATTGTCGTTGATACACGACTTTCCACAACTGTTAATAATTTAAACTTTTAAAATTAAATATAATTCCGCACGAGTACCAAATACCATAGCATTCACCCTTAAGTCATCCAACTTACCACCTATTTTTTTGTAGCCGACAAAGCGATTGATCTATTATCAGGTTAAATAGCATAGGTGAGAGTGGATCTTCTTTTCGTACTCCGGCTGCAGGATGGATTAGCTCCGAAGACTACTGGTCTTCAAGAAGTTTCGGAGTTCCTATATAATAAAAGTGCTTCGCATAAGCGACCATTGATGAAGGAGTACCACGATTTTTAAAAATAGAAAGAATAGCGCCTTGTGACACTCTGCCAAAACTTTAGCGACATCAATGGAGACCATAAATAGAGGTCTAAACTTAGAAATACGGTCTCTCGGTATAAGATCTAAAAGGAAGGTATTGTAAGCACATCCATCTGTGGGAATGAAAGCTATTTGGTATTTATCCAGAGATATATGGTGTAGGAGTCTTGAAGTCAAGACTTTATTTATATTGAACCAGGGTGGATGTCATTGTTATCGGTTTAAATTCTCCAGGATTTTTGAAGCCTCACACGCCTTTGAAATGAAGATAGTCTTTGCGAGGTGCAGTTCTTCCGGGAGCCTGTAACATAGTAAGAATGACTTGAAAATTCTAACCAGCAATGCAGTGCTGAGGTCCCTAAGGTATTTCGATATCATTCCATCCGGTCCAAGTGCTGTAAACATTGATGGAAGTGCAGCTAGGATTTCTGCCTCACTTATATAACGCCATAATTTCTATATCACTGGTTCGTTGTCTCCCAGTGTTAGCGTCAAGTGAAGTGATTCGTTCATAAAAGCTCTCTTCCAATATGGAACCATCTCCTTGGCAGTTAAAAGAGTAGCATCACTTTTGTCGTCTAGGATCTCTCGGGTACGCTTCCATAACTTCAGAGTGCATACTTTGCACGCCGTTGTTGCCGTTTCGAGCGATGATGACCGGTTGATCTTGGTCTCCCCGGAGAAGTCATTCTCGGTGATTGTTGTGGCAAGTCTCGCAGAAAGATAGGAAGGTCCTGTAACAAGAATTGACGGTCACTTTTCCTCACATCACAATCTCAAATTTCTTGAAGCTCTGTTTCCTCGGGACAATCGGTAAGTGGGTCGAGATTCCGTAAGAGCTCGATAAGTTTCTCTTCCACGTTCAGAAGACTCTGATAATCGTCGGAAGTTTCAATCGTTGGTGTTATTAACAAATTGTTAATAACAAAGTAATGATTTTTTTTTGTTTTACCAAAAATTTTTTGTTTCTGTTTGGTTGCTACGAAACGAGCCCTCGTACGCGACTAAACATTGAGACGAATTGCCCCAATAAATAATTTATTAAAAATTCTCCCCTACCACTTAGCCTTTTAATTTTTTTTAAGTTTGAAATTTTTATCAATAAAAATTTTAAATTGCGGCGATTTTGCTCTTTGATGAAGCGATATTTATTAATTGATGAAATTTTAATTTGTTTAACGCTAACCCCCCCCCCCCCCCCCTTTCCCCTAATAGAAAAATTTTAATTTAAACGCGCGAATTCGGTAAGCCCGAT
>JABFQD010005164.1:0-10976 GCA_022817045.1 Psix sp. ZL-2020
TCTTATAATAATAATCGGTTCCTTAATTTTGATTGCTTGAGCCTTTTCTTTTATTGTGTGTTTCCTCTAAGTTATTCAAATTGTCTGTCTTAATGAAACGTGTTTGCTATCTATAATTGCCTGCGACAAAAGCGACGAGGAGCTGCATGTTCTACTGAGCTGCTGAGAAATTTGGAGTTCTGTTCTACAGTTTTGGATCGTTGATGTTTAATTTTCTATAAATTTCATTTGATATTTAAATTTCGATTAAAACGAAACAGAAATACTAATTTAAAGTATAACGACTTTATTTGTCTTTGTTTTGGTTGCCGCTTGTTTACTACGCTGAGCCGTCGAGAGATTTCCTCGGTCACGGGGCCCGACTGTCGACCGGACTTAGCGGGTATTGGCGCATGCGCGACGAGTGACTTCGCCGCGTAGTGAGCACTTTTTGTAACGGTGCAAAAGCACGTCACAACGTTTTTCCAAAATAGCTAACGTTATTTATCTAAATAAAATTTAAAAACAACCGTTATTACTATCTGTCAAATTGCCAGCTGAACCGAGTTTGCAGAAATTTTTAATGATTCAATAATAAATATGCGAAAAGTAATATACTGGTATACAAATTAAATTCCTAAATACCTGTATTAAATATTGATCATTATAGGTGCAGAGTTTTAAATCTTGTAAAATTCGTTGTGATCGATGAAGCTATAAGGAAAAAATATTTAATTTCTTATCACATATCATTCGAAAGTTATTTACTTATAAATGAAAATTTGTACTGAAATTTGATTATGTTCTAAAATATCATCCTAATTACCTCTTTTTCGACATTATGAACATTTCTAGATAAATCATAAATTGGATATACACAACTGAACATATAAAAAAGATTATAAAGAAAAGAATAATACCAATAATGATTGGATGTACTTTTCTTAAATGTACTACATCCAAATGAGCAAATATAGAAAAAGAATGCCCCCATACAAATAGTTATTGGTAAAGAAAACCATCTTCCAACTCGTCGAGTTATTTTAGATAATTTCACGTATAACAATTGTATTGCTAATAATTTTTTGTTTACGTCTTTGAAATCATTATATAATAAATAACTCATACTTAATAATATATCATTAATAGTTCTGAATTTTGCTAACAGTTTTTCTACTATTATAGCATACAAGAGTACCAAGTGCATTAAAATAAAATTAGCAACATGAGTACCCAATTTTTCTTCAATTTTAGGTGGCCTCCACTTTATGTAAATTATTATTGATAATAACCAGCTGAATGTGATTATCAAAATATTAAGCAATGCACTCAAACTACATTGTTTTGGATAGTGATTGAACATAGAATATTCATAGTCGATATCTATCATATTATCAAACAATCTGATTAAAAATTTTTGGCGTATCCAAATTAATGGCATAATTGTGACAAAAGTAAATAAGCATATATGATAAATTATGGATTCTGTAATCGATGGTATAATGAGTTTATCAATAGTAGACTTATACAAAGTGTACGTAATAAAGTATATGATTAATAAGTAAATAATTAGATTATATATAATTGACGGAAAAGATATCATAAATTTCGGTCTTATTTGTGTTGTTCCTTGAATATGAATTTCATCAATTTTAGCTGTATAAACAGAAATACCAATAAATTTATAAAAACAATTACTGAAATAAAAATACATCGAGCCTGGTTTCGAATAACATTTGGCTAATATTTTATTTGACTGAGTAACATTAAACTTGTTCATTTTCTCTATAGAAAAAACAACAAACTCTATTAATTCTTCTAACTATAACTCCTAATAACATTTGTCTGCAAAGAGCTTTTCTAACTGATAAATATAGTAATTAATATACAAAAAATGAGTATTTGTCAATTCCATAAAAACTTTTATATTTGTGAATAAGATAGGGATCGCCAATTTCATTAGCAAAGTGTTATACATTTTATTCTTTTTATCGGAAAAATGTTTCTGAATAGTGAATGCAATTTTTAAGAAAAAATATCGTTAAAATTTTGAAAATTAAATATTTGCAAGTGCTCCTTATTTAGACAAGACAATACAAAAATATTGCATCATAAAATATATCGATATATCTATTGCAAGTAAAGTTATTTAACTTAAGTTACAAATAAAGCATCTTAATAGTAAACAAAATTTAAAAGAGATTTACATTTATTATATTATTTATATTATAAAATATTTTATAAGTAATTTAAAACACATTTAACATGCTTTATTTGAATTCATACTTTTTGTGTGCCACATTGAACAAAAATAATAATTGTTTGTAATAGTTGAAAATTAAATTATTTAATCTGTAAATTAAGCATTTACAATTCCTTGATACAAAAATAGAAACAATATCTTTTTATATTCAATAATTTCATCATAAAAGTAGTCATTTTATTTCAAAACAAAACACTCAAGTCAACTTCATTTTGAACATATATAATAAGTTACAGTGGAACACAAATTAAAGTAACTTTATTTATTTTAACGTTGTCAATTATTTTTCTTCGCAGTTTGTATATAATTGGTCCAAATATGTAACGATTCCCTGTCGTTATTTTCGGAAAATCTCCGAGTGAAGTCAAAGCTTAACGAAGAAAACTCCCAAGAAACGTTAATAACTCATCCTGGCTAACCATAAAGCCAAAACAATCTTAATGACTAGAAGAAAAATATCTATGGCAACTGCAACATCATGTCATAGTGCTCATTAAATACCTCAACGTTCACATCAGTGTTAGATTACGATTTCAATAACACATTTGAATCGTTAATCAGAAAGCATCTCAGATGAGCAAATCTCCATCGTAGAATAGAAAAAAAATAAGTTAAATTTTAGAAAAATTGACTCAACTCAAATAGTAGCACCCCCAAATTAACTTTTTCCTAAAAACTTTCTACCATAATTATGCCCATGTTAAGCCCAGTTTTGCCCACTGTTCGAATATATATTTATAATTATAAAAAATATATTAATATATAATAATTAAATTAAATAATGTAGTAATTATTCATGGGTTAAATATAAAAATTATTACAACGTCAATGTTAAACAAAGTTTGGACTTTATCAAGAATTATAACTTAAACAGAGTAATAGAAGTGAAATTTCACGTGTTTAAACCTTAACACACTTTTTAACTTAAAATCATTTTAAACAAAGTTTAAATACAATAAATAATTGATACAATTTTGAATATGTAATAATAATATAAGAAATATATATTTAAAAACGAAAAAAAACTTAAAGTTATATAAAATATTCAAAAATCTCTTCTTCCGTCATATTTCTATACTCTTCTAGTTTTTAGGAAAAAGTTAATTTTGGTGTGCTATTATTTGAGTTGAGTCGATTTTTCTAAAATTTGACTTATTCTTTTTTTATTGATGAGCAAAAAAATTTCAATAGTGAGCAAAACTGGGCTTAACGTGGGCATACTTATGGCAAAAAGTTTTTATAAAAAAAGTCAATTTGGGGGTGTTAACTTCACGCACCTCCATTTTAAATAACAAAATCGAGCAAATAAATAAAAATAATAACGGTACAAGCAAAATATACATTTTGCTTGTACCGTGTGAAATAGACAATCCTGACACGCGTCAAAATTAAAAGATTTCTTAAATTCTTGTTCTATTACTCATCTATTCTTCCACGCTTGTACAGACAAATGTAACGGTATATTATTTAATTCACAGAAGTTCAATTAATAAAATGACTTCCTAATTATAATTTAATTATTTAATTAAATTAATTGAATGAATTACTAATTTTTTTATTGTTTATAGAAATAAACCATTTCGGTTCACATATTCGTCTTATGGAACCGAACCTATTCAATTATTACTGACATTACATTATGTTATTATTAAATTATTATATTTTACATACATAAATTTATTACATGATTTTATTATAATATACATTAAAATTTTTGTGTATAACACAATCACATTTCGTCGTTTTTATTGACATGTTCGGCGTGGCTGTTTATTATTATCATTTATTCCATTAATCAAGGTAAGAATCTAATTTACACTATTATTAAATCACTAACGATATAAACATTAAAAAAAAGGTAGTAAGGAACTCATAATGATTTTTTTGATAATGTAACTTTAGGAATTGAAACTAATTTGATTAGAATTAAATTAACTTTGAAGAAATCATAAATGTTATCAACAATTATTGATGATGCTTAGTTTGCTTGCAATACCGGACTGGGAGCACAATTATTTGATTTTAATGCAATATTAAATACAAAAACATCTATAACCAATACGTTTTGTGCTGTAGGTGGTAATTCCAATGTCTATTTCAAATTTAAATTCAAAACTTTCGTACTTATAATCTGCCTTGCTGAATGTATAACCTGATAGGAAAATCTTCGAAATGTAACTTTTGATAAAAGATGTTCAATTGACGAAAATCTTGGTGAATAACAACTTCGTTCTTTTTAATATAGAAAAACAATAAATAACTACCGTTATTTTTTAGATCTTGTTTGGTATGACGTAAAGATATTCATAATTGTTTAAAACCTGCTATTTGGAAACAAGCGTATCCTCTTAGATTATTTTTTTTCATTCACAGCACTTTATGGTGCTGCAGATGAATGATCCAGCCTCAGAGGTGGTCCAGGATAAAAACTTCAGGTTCTACGCGGACATTACAAAAGTGATCTTGACCTTTCTAAGTCCTGCAGGCAAAATACAATGGACCTAGTCATTGGATGTGATGCAGATTCGCATCATGAGGCGTAGGGAAGCATACATACCAATGGCAGGGACGAGCAAATGCTTTAATTCTTTATCAACACAGAAATTGATATCGTGAACCAAGGGAACACTCCGACATTCGTCACGAGAAGTATAAGAGAAGTTTTAAACTTGACTCTGTGCAATGTGAGTCTAAAAAAAGACACACTCAATGAAAGACTCAGGCTGATAAAAGACAGATACGGCTCAGGGTCAAATCTGGAAATGGCCCTAGTTAAAACATATGAAAATAACTGCTCTTTAAAAATCAGAAGACTACCAAAATCAGCAACTGGTAGAATAAACATCTAGAGAGTCGCAGACGTAAAGCAAAGAAGGTTTTCAATAGGGTGAGGAAAGGAAATAAACCCGGGGGACAGAACAAGAACCATCTAAGAGCCCTTAGAAAAGAAGTGGTGAAAGCTAAGAGAAGAGTTTGGCAAGTGTTCTGCGCAAGGGTGAGCAGCATACCGGAAACGGATAGGCTGTCCACTATTCTTTGCCAGAGACAACGAAGTCAAGCTTAGACTTCTCAAAGATAGCTCAGGCAATTATAGAAGGACTAAGGAAGTAACCCTTGAGCTATTTCTCACGAAAAGCTTTCTCGAGATTACAATGAGGATTATGTCGACTCCCGTAAAAAGTGGTGACAGGGGTAGAGTCGACTGGAAGACAACGGCGCAAATAGTCACGTCAGAGAAGGTGAAATAGGCTATTGACAGCTTTGACCCCTATAAAGCCCCAAGATGCTACAAGAGTGACTCAGCTCGGGTCGAAGCCACTGATCCCTGAGGGGATCAATGGCGGTCGGATACATACCTAAGAAATGAAAAGAGACCATGGTGGTATTCATACCGAAACCTGTTATAGGAAGTTACATCGAAGCGGGTGACTTCAGGCCAGGCCGTCTCACCTCATTTCTTCTAAAAGCATTAGAGATATTGATAGACAAATTTATCAGGTGTGGAACACTGATGGAGCATCCGCTGCATAACAATTAGTATGCATATCAGTGGAATAAATTCCCAGAAACAACATTTTACAATATGGTTGGATACATTGAGAAGGCATTCGACTATATAATATATAACTATTGTCATCTTTATAGATATAGAAGGAGAATTTAATTGAACCACTAGAGAAGCCACTACATCGTTTGCGGAAAGACACAGCATACCACAAACGGTCATTAGATGGATCGTGAATATACCGGAGGGCAGGCAAGTACATGGTGCATGGGAAGAAAAACTAACCCAAGGAACCGTTAACGAAGGATGTCCGCAGGGCGGAGTGTTGTCTCCGCTACTATGGAATCTAGTAGTCAACGAATTACTAATCATACTCAACAGTATGAATATTTCTGGTGTGATAGGAAATCTCTGAGGGCAACTCCCGCTAAAACAGAGATAGTCATCTTCATAAAACGATATAAGATCAAACATTGTAAGGAAGTAACCTTAAAAATAATTACGCAATATTAAAAATAATTGAGGAAAAAACCTTAAAACTACCGCTAAAACTGTAACGTTTATAATTTAACCTCGACTCACATGAGGTGTGACCGAGGACAAACTCCGAGAGAGTAATGATTTGCCGATGCGACTAAGAAGTAGTTCACCGATATTTTACGCGCAGGAAGGCATCGGTTAGTCTATTCTGTGATAATTTTCTCGAGAAACTTTGCAATTCAAAGCAAGGAGTGTGTGGCGTGGCATGTTAACTTTAAACAGCGTACGCAATTAAGTATATAATTCATTGCTTAGTTCCGAATAGAGATTTCAGTCTTTTTGTCGAACAATTTTTTGAGACTTCGAACGCCACTCAAGATATACTCTAGTGTTTATTATCGAACTCTTTATTCCAGGCGATCGTATAAATTTTTACAGTTTTGGTTTGTCGTGATTCTAAATTATTTTCAGTTTCATTCGTTTCAATTACATTATGTGAATTAACTTCGATCTGTATTTCTAGTGTTTGTAGTTTCATTATTGGTATTTATTATTGAAGACTCTGCATCTGTTACCCGATTTGTATCTATCAAAAAAGTGATTTGGATTGAGGCAATTCAACAAAATTTCTGAGAATTTATAAATTTAAACCATTCGGCGATCGAAATTGTTTTAAACTTGAAACAATTCTGAAGCAAGTGATTCTCACTTGCTTCACAAATGAATGAAATTTTCATTCATTTAAAGAAAAAACAGGCTCTAACATAAGTATTTTGGTTGAGATGAACATTTCAAGTTTAAAATAATCTAGGGAAGTATTAAAATCTTCGAGCTCCTTTTCCCACTGATTTTCATTTTGTTTTCTAATTTTGTCTGTTTTTATTATTATTATTATTTATATATACTTATTATTATTATTTTTCAATTTGTTGTCTTTTCTAATTTTGTCACAAGAAATACAAAAAAATAAAAATGGGTTACTGATATCAATAGCGAATTGTTTCAAAGAAACTCCTGTTATTAGTTCTATAATTAAAATTCTCCCATTATTTTCAGACATATTTAACTAACAATTGAATCTGAATTTTTTTGTTAATTACTAATTATTAACACTGAATCCGGTTCGAAAGACCACTTTGTTTATAATGTTTGATTTTTCTAATTTTTCAAAAGTACTAACTTAAATAATTTTACAAAATTTGTTGAAGTTTCAGTCTCGAAAGTAAACTAAATTGCAAATTTCACGATTTACTCTACCAGAGCACTATTTCACGGACAAAATAATTATTTAAATTAATTAATAAATAGACATTTTACGCACTGCATTCAATCGTCACGACTGACAGTTTTCAAAACAAATAGCAGCGTGCATCAAAACCTGGTGAAAGTCAATTTTATCAAATTCAAATAATTTATTTTTGTACTATTTTAATTAAAATAATCTTTAAATGCAGAAATTATCATACGAAAAACTCCGCCGGTGATAACGTTAAGCCAGACGGACAAGGCGAATTAATAAAAAGAATAAGGGTTGCAGAAAAGTCCTTCGACTCAAGGAGGAAATTTTCATAGGGCTCTGAAAATAAAATCATAAATTAACGAAAATATCGTTCTACATCGTCTAATCTTTCTCAAATCAAATTAATTTCGACAAGTTCGCACTAACTGGCTGAACACTTATAAATAGATCAAAATATTTAACATTATCGCTTACGAACAAAATATAAGTAGGCACTGAACAGCTAGATGTTCAAATTACAATTGATTATCTTTTTCATCGCAATCTATGCATTTATGAATTACTCCCGATTTAAAGATTGGGGATCAGCTTCCACTAATTAGCACAACATTTCAAAAGAAAGAGGGAAATTTTATGTTAAAAGCTTCAAAACAAATTCAATTCAAATCTAAATAAATTTTGCTTTTATTTTCACAAAAAATAATTATAAATAGCAAATGTGTGCATGTCGTAATTAATTACATTATTGAATCTCGAACAATAATGATTTCAGAACCTCGTAAAGAAAAAGCCACATTTCCCGAAATAGAAATAAAAAAAAGGCGTCAATAGGCAAAAAAGTGTAAATATCAAGAAAAAAATCTACAAAAGAGAGTTTAGGTATAAAAAAGGGAGTAGATTAAGAAATCAAGAAAATATGAAAAAAGAAACCAAAGATTCAGAAAAAATCAAAAAAATCAGAAGAAAAATTGAATGCTTGATATGTGAAGTTGCAAAATTGACAAACATCTTGAAGAAAAGTTACACGGACAATCAAAGAAATTGAAAAGAGAAAAGTGAACACAAATAAAGAAGAATTGGAAGATGAATATTTGAAGGTAAGAAAAGAATGTGGAACAATGTGACAGGTGAAAAAAAAGAGTATTCAAATGATGTATATTATTAATATTTGATGACAAAGGAAAAGGAACGAAGATCAAAGAAAAAGTGGAGAAAAAAAGAAAACATCAATCATAAACCGGATTACAGCAATTATTTAAAAATAAGAAAAAATATCGACATAGAAAAGATAGAAAGATAATAATTTAAAATAAGAAAGAAAAATAAGAATAAATATTTAATTTATTGAAAATAAGTCAAGATTTTTCACTCTACGAATTTGAGATAGGATTTTTTTACGAGAGTTCTGTATAAATAAATTTTCGTTTTGCAACATATTATATTTGATTTTTGTTGAAATAAAAATGGAATAAAATACATTTATTTTTGTTTATTAAATGAAATTTCAACATATGCAAAATTTCATTCCATTTAAGGAGGGCAATTATAATACAAAAGTTTGAAAAGAAAAGTATTTATTCACTCAAATATTCTATTTAAGTGTTTAATTAAACTATACAACGGCAATCCCATCACAGTATAAAAATCTCCATTCACTTTCTCAACTAAACATCCTCCAACACCTTGAATTCCATATCCACCAGCTTTGTCTCTAAAATATTTAATTACAGCACATTTAATAATTTTAAGTATGCAATACAAACTAAAATAAATATTAAATATTCTTAACATCTAAATATACACTGGTTAAAAAATCGGGCGCCTGATTTTTCATTAAAATGTAATAATTTTAAAATGATTGAAAAACAATGAGATTTCATAGTAATTATTTCTTTTTTATAAAGAAAAAATTTAAAAATCTATATTTTGAAAGTAACAAAAATTTAATAACAAATGACACTATAAAAAAAATAAATATTTAAACAAATATATTTGTTTAAATATTGGTGCAAATTTTAACTTAATGTATAAGAATCGCTAAGATACATTTTGCTGATTTTAAGGACAAATGAAAACATTTCTTTTTCATTTATTTATAACATAATTTCAATGTAAATTTAGTATTAGTTTGAAACATTATAATAGCACTTGAACTAATAAATAATGGAAACTTCTAGTTTTCAGCTAACGAAATGAAAGTTTTAAATTAGCGAAATCACTGCTGAAGAAAAAGTAGTTTTCAAACACTGTTAAGTATATATAAGTGCAAACAAACAAATACAAACGAATAAATAGGCCTATTATAGGTTACCATAGGCCTATCATAATTGTCTTAAACAAGAGAATGATAAACAAGGTTGCCCACTTTCATGCAAGTGTAAATAAACGTGGACCTTAAGATTAACAGAAACGCGAATTTATTCTTTCGAGTTCACAAATTTGAAAGTGTCAAAAATAAAACTTAGGCTTCATTTTTGTTGGCATCTCAGCATATAGGATAGTGAAATATCTATGTGTGTCCTTGTTATCACAAAACGTAAACAAAAAAATCAGTCTCTCTTTATTATGCTCACTGATTTGTGAGATATTTCAAAAGTTTATACTATGGTAACAGTTTATCTGCAGATCGTTAAACTACTTGCAATGTTACTTGTTCTACTGCATTAAATTTTATTGATAAGTCTTAAAATAGAAGGTTTTAACTTTCGTTTACGTTAGTTAAAATACTATTAAAAAATTATTTGATACGCCAACCCAATATCTTCAAATAATTCGATCATGATTATAAACTACATGTTAGTACTAATTAATTATACTAATACAATTACTGATGAAATAAAATATAAAAAGTTATTTCTCTTCAGTGAATAGTTAGAAACGTATTTGTATTGTATATCTATTGTATATATTTCCACCTGTATTCTTTTTTTTAATATAATTGTAATGTTATTTCAATTTAAAAATAATTAGCCAACTTCAAAACTAAAACTTTTGCCACTGACAAACAATTTTTAGAGCACTCTCGACAATACTGAATTGGCGTATTGTAAAATACGCCAACCAGTATTGGCGCAGCCAATTTATGCCAACGTAAATTTTCATTATCTAATTTGTTTAATTGAAATCAATTAAACAAATGCTAAAAATGCTAATACATTAAGTCAAAACGTAAAAACGGCAAATATAATGAAATTTTATAAAATTACAGCCATTTGAAAATGTTACAATTTTCGTGAAAAATTCAGTATCAAATTTATTTTTTTACCAATGTACTTTTATTATCATTCCTGATAATGAACTTCTCTATGATATATAAATATAATAAAACTCCACATTTTAAAAATTTTGAATACTAAATGAATGAGAAAATAAAGTTTAATATATTTATTTAAAAGCAAAAATTAATATATTCATGAGTTAATTTTATCAATGACGCATTTTGCACATTTTAACACATTTTACAATAAACATGGTCTAATTATTCATAAACCAATATTTAAATTAATAAA
>JABFQD010005165.1:0-10974 GCA_022817045.1 Psix sp. ZL-2020
TGATTTCGCATGTTTTAAATAATGTAATAATAATGATCATCTTACAGTAAAAGCTATTTAGAATTGCTTCTCTAAATTTAATTTCTGAAAGCTCAAATAATCTTAAACTATGTTTTCCAAATATGGACTTTTTTGAAATTTTCAGTCGAAAAATCAAATTTAACATAAATTGTTTATTTTTACAACAAATTCTTTATTCTTTATAAACGAACGTTTTATTAGCATTGAATGCATATTTATCAATTCACAAGTTTAAAGTCAAATTTTTATTCCATTTAATTAAATGACGATTTTTGAATTTTAGGATTATATGGGGAGCAGATAATAGTAAGACAATATTTTCCTTATGTTGTTGAATTATTGACTCTATGCAAAAAAAAGCTTACTCCGAATTTGGAAGGTGGTCTCATTTCTTGCGTCGCTCTCCTTATTAGCATAATTCCTTGCTTGAGTGATTCAACTTTGGTGGACATTTTGCAAGTAATTAATAGCTCAATTATTATAATTATATTATTATTATCATTTTTGTAATATCTCTCGGTATATCTAATTTTCTTAATTTCATACTTTTGTACCATTCCAAGATTTTTGTAACGTTCTTAATTTATTGAGCAATATTATTCTTCGTGTGTTTTAGGAAACCGTGAAATCTATTTTGTACCCAACCGTAAGAATTCTTTCCACCACAAGATACACGTACCCGAATGGAAAACTAGCGAGGTCTGCACTTGCAGATAAATATGTGGAAACTCTTGCAATTTTAAGTGCTAGATTAGGAAGTACCATGACCAAAAGCCACTTAACAGTGCCAATTCAAAGATTTTTTTTGGCATTTGATAAAGTTTTTGAATTCAATGAAGACACTAATAGTGGCCATGGAAAGTCTGTTTATGCCAAAGAGGACGATTCCAAGTAATTTTCGCATTCAAATATTTTAATAATTTTACGGCATTTGCATAATTTAACAATAAAAATACTTTTCAGATCGATGATTGTTACCAAAAAAAATTTTAAAAATGTCGTAAAAGATGCTACTCCAGATTCATATTCACCGCCAATTACGGAGGATGAAGATGTTCTTGGACCACCAATAAACAAAGTATAATTTCATTGTTCATTTTAAATTGATAGTCTTTTATTTGTTGATTTCTAATTTAATTGCTTATATTTCCCCTCAGGCCTTTGATGAATTAAAAGCAGTTTTCACAGAACATCTCGCTCACACAGCTTATGTTAAATTTTATCGAATACTTGGAGAGTCAGTAATGTACGAAATTCTTAAAAATCATTCTCTCGTTCGAATTTTATGTCAAGAATATGAACAGAGCAAAGATCTAACTTCTCCACACACTGGTAAATTCAAATATTGGATGTAAAACTCAAAATTGTAGTTATAAATAATTGCACAATTTCATTTTCTACATTTGTTTCATAAATATTTGAGTGTTTTTAATGTTTGCATAGGATTATAATTATTTATCAGTCAAATTTATTAATCTAGTCAAATATAAAGTTAAACATTGATTTTTTCAAGATCTCTCCTCAACGTTCCAATCGAATGCGGAGTTTAGGGAATCAGAAAGTGAAGATATATTATACAAAGGCGCTGGTAGTTTTGGAAATATATTTGTAACTGGAAACCGAATAGAAGTTATGGTAAATGAAGTAAAAATATTTACAAAGTAACTCAGCATTACATTCGGATATTTATTTATGTTTTTATTATGTAAGTATAAGATATTCTTGGTGTTTTAAACTTGTATATTATCATTACAGAAAGACACAACTGTTCAACGTACAAATCTTGTAACTGAAAGTACCAGCGGACGTCAACTACGTGGCAACTGGCTAGCTTACTGGGAGCATGAGATCGGGAGATCTGAGAAGGACAATACTTTAAATATAAAACAAATCAAGCTGCAGACCTTCGGTGGTCACACTAACAGTGTTAGATGTCTGCATGCATTAGACAATGAGAATAGTTTTATGAGTGGCGCTCGTGATAAAACTGTTAAACTTTGGAGCATTAGAAGCCAGGTGTGTTCGATTTATTTGTAAAACGAGAATCTCGAATATATTTGAAATTCGAATTTAATCAACATAATTGGACATTTTAAATGGAATTCAGTTCAAAATGATATGCGTATTAATATGCCAAAAATATTTTTAGGGTGATGGTAGCACAGTTTCTTCTTGCCAGTACACATATACAGGTCACAAAAAGTCTATTTTATCGCTGACATTTTCGGAATCTTTAAGATATGCAGTGACTTGTGATGGGGCTATTCATTGTTGGGATCCTTTTATGGGTTCACTCGTGGGTTGTCCTGAAAGTCCTCGGCCAGTTCCTGTTAATGTACTCACTGCCAGTCCAGCGCCATCTACCTTACTTTTGGTTGCTACGACAGATATTACGCTCAGAGTTATAGATTGTAGGACGTTTCAATATATTAATGAAATGAAGGTATTACTAATTAATGTATTGTTTTTGTACATTATTTTTAGATAATAATGCAAATTAATTTGTTGTGTAAATATTTGTAGCTGTTATTAATTTGTAACAAGTTTGTACGTTATTAATGAAAGTTAATGAATAGGTGTCGATGAACCCGACTGGATTGATAAGATGTATCGCTGTCGCTCCTAATGGAAATTGGGTAGCTCTAGGACAGGCTTCAGGTTTTCTTACGATTTTGGATATTAGAACTGGTTTGATTGTCGCCTCGTGGAAAGGACACGAGTGTGAGGTATTAAAGGAATTTTATATGATTTAATTCAGTGACTCTAATTGTACTGGACAAAATACAATCGAATTCATTTTTTAATTAAAGTCAAATTTTATAAATTAATATTGCTTGATATCATTTCATTTTAGATTTTACAACTATCCGCGATTGATGACGCCACAATTATTAGTTCTTCTTTGGATCAAATGATTGCCGTTTGGAGCGCAGTGGATGGAAAATTAAAGTTCCACATGAAGTAAGTTATCTTATTTTAAGATTAAAAAGACTATAGAAATATAATTCAATGAAAATTATTTTATGCTCTAATTAAAAACATCCAACAGAGGAATAACGGAGCCAGTACACTGTATGACAGTTTATGATCAGCAACTAGTTTCTGGAACGACTGCTAATAGAATTGGAGTGCACACTGCCATTGATAGTTCCGCTCTATTTTCGTCAGCTAAACTCAAATCAGATGCATTTAAAGGAATTCTGACAACTATGACTATCTTGCCTCTTAATAGACTCTTATTACTCGGAGCAGATAATGGCGGTATCACTTTGCTGTGTTAATACTATGAATTTTGAAAACTTTTATATTTAACATTTTACTTAAATAAGTTGATATTAAGGCGATACGTCAAGGCCGTCTTATTTACATAAACAATTTTCATTAGATCTAATCTTGAAATTGTTTTTAGGAATAAACTTACCTTGACATATCTAAACTAATAATATATTTACATTATTAAAGGGTTACCCTCAGTCATGAAAACGAATTTTATCATTTTTTTTTTTTTTTTGCAAATTATACAATATATTAAAAAAGTTCACTTCAATATTCGAAAAACATAACTTATAACTTTTGGATCACTTTTATATTTGAATTATATTCTTATAATTTAAGAATTGAACTTTCGAATTATAATGTTATTGAAAAATCGATTGTTTGACAATTCATGGCTGGGAGTAACCCCTTAAGGTAGTACCAGCTTTGTCAAATATTACAAAGATTAAATTTATTTTTTTCACTACCTTAAAAAGAAATTGTAATAAAACACTCAAAATATGGTTATTTGATTAACTTCATTAAATATGTAGAAGAAATTATTGAATTTCAAGAACCTTGAATTGTCCGGTGTTGTGATTCTTGATTTTAAATAATAATGTAATATCTTAAAATGGGCACTAGAATTTTTAGTTTGTTTATTATACGTATTCTATTTTATATTATATAAAATGATAAAAACAATTTTCTACTATTATATGTACAATTTTGAATGCGTGTTATTTAAAATTGTATTTTGCAATGACCATATTTTGTGTTAACAATTGAAGGTTGATAATTTATATTATTGTACGGTCTTGATATTTATGTCAGTGTGTTGAGGAACTGAAGTATGTTTGTGACATAGATATCACACACCCATTTATAATTTGCTCATAAAATATCAAAATTGTATCAAGAGATTAATGAAGTTAGTACAAAGGCCATGACATCTTAATTTATTTATTTTCAATGATGGCGATATATTGTTTTGAAACACCAAAACATTAGTGATTTTGATCAAAGCCGAAAATAAATGAGGGAAACATGTATAATAAAATGATATTTAATCTATATATTTTCGATAACTGTATCATTCGATGTAAAAATATACAACAGTCAATTGTAAATAATTGTAAAATTGTAAAAAGGATTTCATATAAAAGAATAAGACAATGTTTAATGACTTTCCTTTATAATCTATCGATTTATTTTGACCTAATGGATGCAATTTGTATAGTTATAAATCGGAGTCATTCAATAAAGTCTATTTAATCGAAGAATTAAATTTGACATATATATATACAGTAAACTATGTGCTTAATTACTTTTGTCATTGATAAATGTATTGTTAGTGAATTAATCTAGTTTTTAATTAAACGCAAGCTTAATAAGTATTTTTGCGGTTTTGATTTTGTAACCAAGAGACAAAACGAAATAATGTGCAAAAATAGAAAATCTTCATAACGAATTAAATTAGACTAAATCATCTGCACAATCACTTCTTAACAAACTCTAAACTTTGAATTATGCACTCTACTAAATTTTGTCAATTTTAGTGTTGTCAAGTAACCTGTAAAACAAAACATTTTCAATTGAATATCATCATTTTCTTCATATATGCAAATATCAAATTTAAATATATTTCAATATCATAACTTAAATGAATTTGGATTCTATTTTTAAAAATTGTTCTCCAAAAATTACAAATTTGTGTTCACACCAAGAAAAAAGTTGTTGATCAAGAAATGAAAACGGAAAAGCAATATTTACTTATCACACTTTAAAAAAGGAATGTTCAATATCTTTAGAACATAATTCAATCATAGTTACATTAATTTGCGCTCTCGCATGCATCTATCCAATCATTGTAAACATCTAATGGTTCCGAAAGCAAATTGATTGTTGTCTGAAAATCTTCGTTACATACTCGACATGATATTCTTGCAGTACTTCTCGGTTTATCCCTAGAATGAAGGTTTGGTTTAATAGATCATCATTTTTGAAGAACTTCTTATTCAGCTTGTTCATTGTTTACACTTACATCTTAACCTCACAAGACTTTTCGTGATTACAAAATGGACAATTAAACTGCACGTCTAACGGCTCAATAGCTTTCCTTTTAGGCGGTGGCTTTCTCTTACTCTTCTTGCGTCCCATTTTTTAAAATGATAGCCGATTATTCGAATCTAACTGAGACAATTACAATAGCTGACACTTCTTAATGATGACAAGAAACGCTTGTCGGCTTGTTCGTATGAATAACACTGCTGGGGGAGAGCAGTTTAAGAATATAGTTATGTATTTTAGCGCCATCTGTTTAAAATCGTAGACTAGTGATCGGTAATTTAAACAAAGTTCCGTATGAATGTTTTTCTTTTAAAAAACAAATTAACATTTGAGTTAAATATGTAATTGTTTTTACAATAAATTGAAATATGAAATCTGTAAATTTTAAATTTAGTTTTTGTCGAGTTGAAAATGAAAACGAGTCAAAATTATTTTAAAATAAAATAGTTTATAATTTAGACTTATAAAAACAAAGTTAAATTTTGCGTTTATTTTATTTGCAAATTTTTGCTATTTTAATTACTTTCTTTTTTTACTTTTATAAACAATTCTGTTAAACAGTTTCAATGAGATGCAATAAGAATATTAGAATGAAAAAAGAGTAATGTTAAAAAGGAGTGCACAAGAAAAAACAAGAAAATTCACGAAATATCTTTATTGTAAAATTCCATCAGTGTGTTGATTAACTTAAAATTAGTAGCGAATATTTAGGTTCGCCGACTGAACTGATGTGTGACAGGTTGCAATAATTGAAGACCTGGAATGCTGTTCATGTCGAGCATCTTCAACATTTCCTTGGTCTCAGCGTCAACTTCAATGATGTCATGATCCAAAGCAGAAATTTCGGGAACATAGTTGTCTCTGCGTTCACGTTCCTCTTCTTGCAATTTGATAGAAATTCCTCGCACTTGTGAGTGTCTCAGACGTTTCATCAAATGAGTTACGAATCTGCAATAAACAAACGAATTATTTCATGACAACTCTTTTACTTCTAAAAAAAAACACTGCACTTCAGCTTTTATAATTAAATAAACAAATTTCTTAGATTTAATCATTCAATTACATTAAGTAAGACTCTCAATAACATAACAAACACTTTTCAACTGCCAATTTTTAAATACAATTTTGTTTAAAAAGGACGTATAAAACAATCAATACATTTGAATCAGAAAATAAATTATTTTCTTACCCAGCAATTTTGTTTTTGAGTGGTTTACTCGGAATGATAGCGATTTCTTCGCATAACCTCTTGTTGGTGTGGAAGTCCACAGTCAACTTGGTGTAATATTTCTCGATGATGATTCGAGCGGCCTTTTTGACCGTTTTTGTACGAACGCGACTCTGAAAATAAAATACATATTAAGTTTGCTTTCTTCAATGCAAATCAGCAATCCAGCTTGAAAAATGAAGTGAACACATAACCTTTAAACTTTAATGTCTCGTAATAACAGAGATTAGAAATAACAAACTATAATGACTAATTGAAACATAATTTTAGAAACATAATTTCGTCAAATGAACGCTTGTTTTTTCACTTATTCGAAAGATTGCATATTAGTCTTTGGATATTAATTTTGTTACATACAAATGGAAACTTACCATTTTAGCTGGTCTTCGACGAAGTGGACGACAGTCGAGAAAAGACGGACGATGTCAACATTCAATTTCTTCTCATTCGACTATCCTTGTTTAACACATGCGGAAAAAGATAAAGAGAAATACAGTGTTGCCAACATGTTGTGTAGAACAAATTTATATATTTAAATATTTGTTACTGATAATGAATTATATTTTACTGATCAAAATTAATTGATACTTTTGTTTAAAAAATAATCATTATGATTATAAATATCATAGCTTGTTTTATCTTTGTTTCTGTTTCGTTTTGTCTTTACTGTCTTTGTCATACATATGCAATTAGACAAGGATAAGAATAGATAGCATAAATTGATTATTCAGTTTTCCTCTACATTAACTAACCTCTTCTGTTCTATTACAAATTGTGTTTATTATTTTCTTGTGAGAAAACAGAATATTTATCGTAATGATATAAAATATTAAAAAATTACGTTATTTCAATTTTGTACGGAGTTCTATGCGATGGATAAAAACGTTGTTGTGTATCCTTTTAAAAAATAATTTAAGCTTAATAGTGTAGTTAAATAATATATTTATTAGGCGTCAAAAAAAAAAAAAAAAAAATACATTTCGTTTTTTATTATGAAAATATGTACTTTTTATTGTTTTGATATATTAGAATGATTGCTTAAAATGAAAAACATTTTTTACAAATTACAACAAAATTTTCCTTAATTGTTATAATTGCTACAATTTACAGTAAAATAGATATTCCATTTCCCACCAATAGACATGCTGATATTGCCTATCAAGTAATGAGAGTTGACGCAGAACCAAAGAGAAGCGAAGTTAAAAAGATATTACAAGTGGATGAAAATATTTTAAAAGTGTTAGTCCTATTTTTTATTGAATTTACTGAATAATCTCGTTGTTGAAAATAAAAATGAATTTATGTTTAATAAACATTACATAATTAATTATAAATATTTAAATGAAACAATAAAATTAATATTTCAACAAATTATTGAATTCAAATTATAAAATAAATTGCAAAAAATATACGTTAAATTAAGTACATTATCAAACAAATTTAGAACAAATTTGGAGTAATTACAATATTTTAAAAATAAGGAGTAAAAATTGTTAAATTACCAACCCTGCAAATTGAAATAAAATCTAATTTCATTAAATTTATTTTAGCGAATTTACAGCAGAAGAGTCGAGAAAAATTCGTGTGGCAGTGACGTCGTTTTTTGAAAGCATCCATTTAGTAACGAACGCATTAGCGGAATATCCAGAAATAAAACCAAAGTACGATTATTATGAATGAATAAGTGAAATAAAGATAATTAAAAATGAGTGAACCAACACCTGCACCGTCAAGACCACGGTCAATTTATGGCTATGCCTTATACATAGGATCAAATTTGATATTTTTATTGTATTTAGCTTGGGCTTTCATTCCCGAAGATATTTTACACAGATATACAGGATTAAGTTATTGGCCATCGAAATATTATGCCGTAGCAATACCAATTTGGGTTGGAATTGCATTCGCCGTTTTTGCTATTTTCATTTATCCTGCTATTAATATGGCAATAACTCCAAATATTGATGATATTAGAACCATAAAAGATAAGCATTCCTTGGAATATAAAGAAACTGTTCCCGGAGGCATTCCGGTGGTATCTGATATACCTATATCACAAGTTTGTAAAAAACTGTATCTTTGTAAAAAATAATATTTGTATATAAAATTTCAATGATTTTTATTTTCCCTATACTGCAATTTATCTAGACATGCCAGGAAAAAAACCAAAAAAAAAACGCTGATTAATTGCAATTTGTATATTTATTCTATTGCATATAAAAAATATACTTTAATTAATTTTTACAAACTATTTATATTTATTTATTGAAATAAAGTGATTTTAAACATTTTAATATACACATATTGAATTTTGAATTTCTCTACTGCGATATTTGCAACGCAACGAAACAAATTTTTCGTTTATTTGATTAGTGTAATAATCATATTTGTAAACCCTTTTTCGTTGGTCTTAATTTGTCAAAGCCAATTATTTCTATTATGAACTGGACAATTTTTTGTTTTTATATTAATTTATTTTCGTTTTCTCGTGTGCCGCTATTCTTATGTCTATTTATATCGATCCACGTGTATGTGCTATAAATTGAAAAAAATAGAGAATCAACTATCCGCGTTACATCGGAGTATGAAAATATGAAATTAAAATGATTGACTTTTCGCGTATAAAAAGTGAACTGGAATTAGAATAGTTTGAAAAAAGTAGCTAATTCCAGTTTTATCGAGTAACTAAACTAAAAGCAAGCACCGTATCACATTTATGACCCGAAAGGACTATGCCGTGGAAATTGGACCAATAAAAAGACGCTAAACCCAGACTCCCTAGGGCTTAAACATAATGACGCCTCGGGAGAGAAAGTGGCGTGCGCAGAGCGCCGCCGAACGAGCGAATGAAGAAGCATATCGATGCTACAAAGTAACGAACAAATGCGTCTTCATATAACAGTAAAATAAAATTCATTCGACCGTATAGTGAATGAACTTATAAAGTGAAAAAATCTACAGTTCTAACCTCTTCGTTATGGAGGACGAAAGCATCGAATTTGTGGATATAAAATGTGAAATCGATGAGCAAGAGCCAATCGACGAGTACGAAGTGGTGACTCCGAAAGAAGAAGCGGACGAGAGTGTCAAAAATGATGGCGAGTCAGACGAGCCGATCGAAGTGCTCGAGTCGTCGGCAAATATCGTGGAGCTGCCCGCGACTTCGCAAAACAAGTATAATCAAGCTTACACGACATTTATGCAATGGATGGAGGAGAAGCAAATAAAAAATATATCAGAAAAAGTACTACTTAATTATTTTATTGACATATCTCACAAATATAAACCGTCGACTTTGTGGTCTTGTTATTCGATGTTGAAAAGTACGATCAACATTAACCATAGTATTAACATTGCAACCTACAAGACACTCACTGATTTCCTCAAAAAAATATCCAAGGGCTTTCAGAGCAAAAAGTCGAAAGTCTTGTCACAAGAACAAATTCGAAAGTTTATTGCAGAAGCTCCTGATAACAAATTCTTAGCCACGAAGGTAAATAAAAACAAATCGTATGTTCAGTCATTAGTGGGCTTATTTCAGCTTTCATTTTTTATAACCAACTTTTAGTTATCTTGCTGTTGGATGTTTATGGATTTATTGACGAATCTTTCGTTTATTTGTTGTTTATTTTGGGAATGTGTATTATTGTTTTGACACTTGAGTAATTGGCTTTTTGCATTCATTGAATTCGATACATTTATAAAAGTTCATTTTGCCGGCAGAGCAACTTTAAAACTTGACTTAACCTCTGTTTATGAAATTAAGTCGTGTCTGTAGTAATAACATGGAAATTTTATCAGGTTTTAAAAAATGGAAGGAAAAGGGAAACTTCATATTTAACTTTTTATCAATTAATGTCTTTTCAATTTTCAATTTATTTGTTCTTTATGGTTATTGTTGATAGAAAATATTAACTGTTGTCGATATTTAATATTAAAGTTTACTATGTTTCTATTTCATTTTATTATTCTCTTTGTTTTTATTTCATTATTTTTGTTTGTAACAAATAGTTTTTTTTAGTTCTTGTTATTAATTATGGTTTTAACAGTTATTAATGGAATTATGTGTTTTCTATTGGTTTCTTATGAGATATAATATTTTAATGTATTTATTTGAGAAATAACATTATTTGAAATTTGTATTCAAATTATGCAATTCATGTAAATTTGTTCATCTGTTTATTATAATATTATTTTCACGACTTTTATTGACCTACTAATACAACGGAATGTACTGTATTAATTTATAAACTCTCAATTATTATTTTCATTTGTCGATTTATACTTCACAAACACAGTGTAGAGTTACAGTTACTCAGATTATTCATTGCAATTTCTGTTACAAAATAAAAGGCATAGGAAATTACACATTCATATTTTTTTTATGCTTTAATTATTTT
>JABFQD010005166.1:0-10973 GCA_022817045.1 Psix sp. ZL-2020
TAACATATATTAATAACAAGATTTTCAAAAGTAATTCTTAAAACATAAAAATCAGCTTAAAATAAATTGAATCTTTCATTCTCTTTAAATATAAATTATAAAACAATATATTTCCCAATATTGTTTACACTTAAGAAAATGTGATTTGATTATATGACATTAATTGCAATCTTAATGTTATTTAATCATCATGAAATAAAATTACTTCAATTTAACTAAAATTTTTTATCTAAGAATGTAATTTTATTTTACAACTATAAAATGCTTTCGTTGCCTTGATAAAATGCAATTTAAGAAAAAAATTTATTTAAGACATAAAATTTCATTACACAAAGTGTAAAATGATATGCTTCTTGTAAAATAATTGGCTCCGTTATATTTTAGGGATAAAAAGTATGATTACTAGCGTCTTTCTGGTTGTATTTTTACAACAGATTTTCTTTCCATATTGCGAAAGTAATGCAATGTAACTGAATGTAATAAACGTTCGGGATATATCTGCTAAGTTAAAAATGTGTTCGGTTTCATTTCATATTAATTTGCTTGAGGCATAGTTAATTTCCCTTGGCATCGAACATATCAAATCCATTCCCTTAATCCCATGAACAGGGTTTTATTACTTTCCAGCATTACATCAGTACAAACATAAATTTGTACTGTAATTTCTTTTTTTCATATTTCCCCAGTGCAACCTATAAAAGCTCCATAAAACCAAGTAGCAACGACATACCTGAAATTCGCAAGGTACATTGAAGGTGAAAAAAATAACAAGTTAGTACCAATAAAAATCTTGTTAACTGCACGATACATCGCGGTACCTCTATTTCATTCTACAAACTCAGAAAAACTAGTTTAATGAAAACGCGACAGAACTAATTTTTATACACAACTTGCAAGATGGTGAAAAAGGTGTTATATTACCGCGTTAAAAAGAAAAACAACTGAAACGGTTAACGACACCTCGCTTGTTCCAGCTTGACAGCTGGAACAAGCCTTCAAAATCGACTGCGTATTTGTAACTCGTGTCATAAAAGAAACGACGAAAGCTCAATTAGCGATTCTAACTGTATAATATTTATCATTACCAGAGCGTTCGTGGTATCCTCGAATTCCCTTTGACCTTTCAGAGGCTCCTTGAAAAATGTGTAAAGTAAAAGTTTCAGAGAGAATAATTTAGACAGAGAAGAAGAACAGCGTGAGAGGGAGAATATTAATTAAAAATACGAAACGAAAACTGCGGGCGAGTTGGCCTTAGGAGAGCAGAAGCAAGTAGATTTGTTGAGGAGTGTGGCTCTTGAAAGTCACATTGATGTGGTTTTGTCGTCGTCATTTGCCCCTCGAGTGTCGTTTGTCGTTTACTGCTCATACAAAGCTTGAAACGTGCGAGCATGTTAAACATCAATTTTCCGTGGCTCGAGCGAAACTCCGAAAAAGACGCGGCGGCTGCGCAAAGTGTTCGTCTTACTTTACTTCGATAACGTCTTGATCATAATAAAATAGCGCACATTGTATCACGAAATCACTCGACACTTGGCTCGCGGCCCTTGTCATTGTATGCACGCGATTCTTAATTGCCGCAGCGGCTTTTTTACTGGTCAAGTAGATCGACCTAATTGTATACGTAATAATGATCTTAGTCATCTCATAATTTCGTCTACCCCGGTCAATCGATAAATTTGGCAGTAAACACAATGCATTGCCTTCGGGGCCGTCCTAATGATTACGGACGATGCCATCAGTGAGAATACAGTTAATAATATTCCTCATCAATGCAGAGTATGTCCCAAATGTCTTATGTAAAATGCATCTCCAAACGTAATTAATACAGTTGACTCACGGCGAATGATATCTTAACGAAAACGAAGTTATTTATGGAATTCGCTTTCCTGGCCAATTTTCTATCCAAGTTCGTGCATAAAAAATCTCTTTTCTCTAACCCTACTCTGACTTATTGCTTTTTTATTTTTAGACGAATTAAATTTGACACACTTTTTATTCTTTTCCTGTACGTCTTATTTTAATGTTGCAATGAATTTTCGGTTTCATGACAAATAAAAAGAAATGGAAGCTTTAATGGGATTATTTTAAAAAAAATTTAAAATAGATTTTATTTAGAAAATGTTTGCATTTTTGCTTTTATATATTGAACATTTAAAGACTGAAATTACACTGTCTTTGTTTCAAAGTTTCGATACCATCACCTAGAGTCACGAAACTTTTGATACCAACAAAAAACAATTGAAATTCGCATTTCAATAAGTACATTTTCCCTAATTTGAATTTCGATTCAAAATTTATTCATTATGAAACGTTCATATAAAAAAAAATGTAAGTATTCATGATGCAGAAGAAAAAAAACATATTTTGATTGTAGAACGATTGTTGAGGAAGATCAAGTTAGAGAAGATCGATGCCAATATAGCGATTTAATTCGGATGTTTGTTTTGCAGCTTCTGGAGAAGATCCAGCTTTTACACCAAAGGTACGAAAAGAGATGATGGGTGGTTACCATAGTCATCCAACGACACCGCAGAGCACGGTCCCCTCGCCAAGTGCAGCGAGTATGAATTCCATTCATGAAGAATATTCTGATATGAGCAGTCCTGGTTGGCCGCGTACTCCAGCAAGTCCTGTAAGTCGAATAAATGAATTGTTCGTTCATTTGTGTCTTCTGTATGATAAATAAAACAAAAATGACTGAAATGTCACTGGAAAACCAATTGCATTTTCCTCCTCTATTTTTTACGATCAAATTTTAATTACACATTTTAATATTTGTATTACAGGTATTCAACAGTCACGTGCCTCAAGATCCTTACAGATCAAAGGTAAACTAATATCAACAATATTTTAAACACTAAGAGCGAATAATTAGAATATTGCTTTGCCCAAAATTTGTTTTCAGTTATTTTCGCATGTAATTAAATGAAGGATAATAACCAAAGTGAACTTTTGCAGAAACCTGATAGTTTAGCAAAGCTATATGAGATGGACGACTCGATAGAGCGGAGGAGTTGGCTGGATAAATTGGTGTCATTTATGGAAGAACGACGAACGCCGATCACGAGCTGTCCAACCATCTCCAAGAACCCCCTCGATCTATTTCGATTGTACCTCTATGTTAAGGAAAGGGGGGGCTTCATGGAGGTATGCAAGGTGCAGTGTAGTTCCATCTAGCCCTCGGTGTATACTTGACGTATTCAATATATATATATATTTCTCTTTACATGCATATAAGTATATATATATGTATATATGCATAGATATATATATACACACACGTTTTTTTATCAATATTTATCAACGATTTTGAATTTCTGTTTGATTTTTTGCTATTTTTCACTATTTTTCCTATATGTCGTGTCATTTTGGTCTTGTTTGTACATTTCAAAGTATTTTTCTTACTGAGAAAGAGAAAAAAGAATACAGAGGTTCGTGATTTACTTACTAATCTTTTCGCACGTTTGTGCATGTATGCACTTTTTTTTCTTTTTTTTCAGTATTTTAGTTTGGTATTTTGTTTGTTTCCTCTCTAGTAATAATTTTGTTTATTTTTATTTATTTTGATTTCTATATGATTTTTGTTTAATATTTTTTAATTCTTTTTTTTTTGTTCTAGTTTTTCTTCGTTTTTGTTTTCTTTTTTTGTTGTTAAGTATTCAAGAAATTTGGTTTGATATACATACATATATATATATATGTTTTGTTGAATCGTTTTTGGTTTTGATGCTTTCATTTGATTAATATTAGAATGCTTGTTACGCTCTTTATTTTGAAACGAAATGTGAAGCGACGTACAACCCTGGTGCTACATGGAATTATTCTATTCCTACAAACAAAACATTTTTTCATTTTACTTTTTATGTAAACAAGTATTATTAAGTGTTACTCTAAAACAAGGGTGCGACAAACAACGAGGTAAAAAACATGTTTTCGTTTCATCTTTTTCACGTTTTGATTTTGCCTTTTGTTTGACGTTTTTTCAGTATTGTTTTCCTTCCTCGCAGTTTGTTTTGTATTTAAGCTGCATGCTTCGGTGTAGATTGTGTCCGTTCAATCAAAAAATTATGTTTCCGTTTTTTGTTGCAATTAATTATTCTAAGTAAATTCGAGTTCATCAAGTTTCTAGTTATTTGGATTCTTAACTTTTGATTTGTTTGTTTGTTTGTTTGTTTGTTCGTTCGTTCATTTTTTAATATGTACTTTTCTTTCGTTTGTTTGTTTGATAATTCATTTTGGGGTTTCATTTAATAAAATTCGAGTTGAATCTTAATGAGAAGAAAATGGTTTGTTTTCTTGTTTTACAGGTGACGAAAAACAAGACTTGGAAAGACATCGCTGGATTGCTCGGCATTGGAGCAAGTAGTAGCGCTGCGTACACGTTACGGAAGCATTACACGAAGCATTTACTAGCTTACGAGTGCCACTTTGACCGAGGTGGCGTTGATCCCCAGCCGATCATAAACCAAGTTGAAGCAGGCTCGAAGAAAAAAGGAACTAAAGGAACAGCTTCTGTACCTTCTCCTGGTACGTTTCTACGGTTCTCTAGAGACTTGGAGAAACAAAAATTCCTGTTGTACACACAATTCAATACGAATCTCTCACATTTTAGATTGAGAAATGTGATTTTGAAAAAATCGAAATTATTGTTTTGTATCTTATCTTGAAGAGTTTTACAAAGAATTTGACTAAAAATAAACAATTTCAATGGTCATTTATTTTGAGTAGCGACCATTAAAATTGTTTTATCATCAGTGTATCATTATAGGCAGATTAAATGATATCTTTAGAACCAAATTATAAACATAAACCCATCGTTTCACAGATTCTCGACAAATTTGCATGCGATCATTTGTCTGCTGCTTTGCTTACACCTTATCACGCTTTAAAACTAAAATCAAACTAAAACATGCCGGAATAATGAAAAAACACATTTCCTCTTTTTCCAGCTAAACTTCTTATCTCGTTTTATTTTCATTTGTTTCTGAATTGAGTAGATAGTTTTTTGTTTGGCAGGCAAGTTATATTGTTGCTTTTCAGTTTCAATTTTTTTTATTTTTCAACTTTATATTCCCTACTTTTTACTTATGTTCGGGTTTGATCACGCTTTTGGTATTTGATTCTGTGGCGCAAATTTTGACTATGAAAACGGAATAAAATGCACCGCTTGTTTCATCGCAAATCCCATAAAATAACATTCATTCCTTCACCATATACAGGATCATCCAACTCACAAGACTCTTTCCCAGCAGCTGGTTCTAGTAACACGTCAATGGACGGCTACGCCAACTACCAGTCGAATTACTCGGCCGGCGCTCCCGGGGGTCCAGCTTCCGAGTATACGCCTCCTAATAGACCTCCCAGTCAAAGTAGCGCGCCTTCACCTCATCAAGGTCAGTCTCATTGCTTATTTCCATTACAATTCAATTATTTAAATTTAATATTTTATTTAAATCATGGATCATACGATATTGAGTTTCTAATTATTTTTTTTAGTAATGAACCCACATCTTGTATTTGTATATTTATTTCAGTATATGAAGTATTTCAAAATCTATTTTGAGTGAAAATAATATTTTTTGATAAAAAGATGATGTTTTGGGATTTTTAATAGTAGAGAAATTGATGTTTTTAATGTGTAATAACTTGATCTTTTATTTTTGTGCGAACAGGGATGCAGCAGGGTAATTATCAAAACGCTGGTTCTTTTCAAAGTTATCCCCAGGATCAATATATCCGACCACAAGGCGGTTCAATATCTCAGCCAGGCGATTTTAATCAACCTTATTCACCGAGGTCACATTATCCTCCATACGTAGCGGATAACGAAAGGTTCGTTTGAAAATGAATCGACTTATATTCGAAATTAAACAAATTTTGCATTTTTCAATTAACTTATATCAATATTTGTTGTGCTAATTTTCTAATTAAGTAATGATTGGAAACAAAATTTGCAATTAAAATTGCAAATTAATTTTATGTTCATAATATAATTTGAATGTAATTTCAAAATTTTCATTTGAATGTTTGTTATTCCAGAGGATACAGTGGTGGAAATATGCCACCAAACAACGCCGGAGCTCAAGACATGTATAACAGATATAGCGGAGGACAGCAGTCGGCATCGTATCCAACGGCAGCACCACCTTCTGCTAGGAATAGCAGTTACCCACCAGCGCCGCAAAACCACCCGCCGAGCGGACAGCAGCCGCCATCTTCCTGTCAACCGCCTTCCTCGCAGTCTTCAGCTGCACCAACTTATTCCTGTCCACAGGACTATTATCGACAAGAACAAGTAATTTGTTATTTCTTAATTTGACATACTTTCTAATTTATTTCGTTTGAATAGATAAATTACAATTACTTTTTATCATACAGGGAGGCTACGGTGGACCGGGAGGACAAATATACTCCGGCGCAGCGGCTAACAAAAATATGCCGCCACCTCCGCCAGGACCACAGCAGCCGAGACGACATCCGGACTTTGCCAAAGACCAACAACAGTATCCTCAGTACAATCAACAGAGGCCTGCTTACCCAGGTGGGATATCAAAATTTATCAACTTGTTTTCAAAAATGAGTTATTATTAAATAAAAAAGTATATTATCTTATAAATAATAATCAAAATAGTAGTTTGAAAGTTTAAATGAAAATTATATTATCTAATTAGTCTTATTATTGAAATATATTAATAATTGAAAATATAATGCATTTTTTCGGAATCTTATTCATAAAACATGTTTTTTGTAGGTTGGCCGAGCACGACAAATCAGTACAATAGCGGCGGTGCCAGTGGTGCCGGTGGCGCGGCTCCAGCAAGGCAGTATCAAAGTCAGCAGCCGCCGGGTCCACCTAGTGCGATGCAACCGCAACCACCGCCACAACAACCGCCGACACAAGCGCAACCGCCAACGCAGCCACAACCACCAGCTGCAACGCCGCCCCAGAGTGCGCCGCCTATGACGCAACCACCACAAGCCCAACCACATGGTCATGCGCATGCTCATCCTCATGCGCATCCGCATGTGCAACCTGCGCCACCACAGCAACCTCCTCCAGTTCCGGCGCCATCACCAGTGCAACCGCCACCAACGCAGATGCCTCCGCAAATGCCTCCGCAAATGCCTCCACAAATGCCACCACAGATGGCGCCAATACCGCAACTTGCGGCGGCACCTGCGCCACCTGCCCCGCAGCAGTGGAGTGCTCAACAACCCTCTCGGCCTGCTTCACAGCCTAGCATCAATGCGATGACTCCTCACCCGCCCTCCCCCTGGGATCATCGTTATCCAAGCCAACCGGCGACACCACTTTATCCGCCACCTGGATCTCATCAGGTAAGAATAATCAACAATTACATTAACTATGTTTTTTTATTATGAAATAACTTTTTACATGGAATTATAAACATTGACATAAAATATATTCATAATCATGACCACAGACAAAATCATAAACTTCTGGTTGTAAATCAAAATGAAATTCTTTTCTACATTTGATAATGACATGTTATTGTGATTACAATAACATAATATACAACTGTCAATAGAGTTATTTTCATGATTATAATTTTATTCTTATAAACATAAATGCATATTCGTATTAAAATTAGAATAAAATGAAATAAAAGTTAACCACAAGTTTTATGATCATAAATTATTAATACTGCAATATTATTCAGTTGTTACTCAAATAATTCATGGTCATGTTTGAAACTAAAACATTATTGTGTTATTTAATGAAAGTATATTTGTTTATGTTGAAATTTTAATTCCATTGAATGAAATATTTACGGAAATATTTAAGTACAAATTATTGAAAAATCAACTAATCTAACGTATCGAACATGAAAAGAAATCTCTATTGCAGAGTCAACTAGGCATGGGTCCTGTGATGAGCCAACAGCAGACCGCACCCAAGAGGGAGATGACGTTTCCGCCGGACAGCGTGGAAGCGGTCACACCACTGGTTTACAAACGACGGAAGCTCACGCGTCAGGATGTTGCGCCTGTTGAGGCCTGGCGGATCATGATGGCACTGCGGTCTGGACTTCTGGCCGAGAGTTGTTGGGCTTTGGACGTGCTGAATATACTTTTGTTCGATGATTCTTCCGTAAGAACATTTCTAACCTTTATACTAATAATATTTTTCGCTAATTAAATTCTTTTTAAATAGTTAAATTCAGTCATTTAGCGTTCATCACTATTACATTTATTTTGAACTATAATAGAACGCAACTATAATTAAAGCTATAATATTTATAGTTTCTGGAATACCGATTAAATTTCATTTACCTTGCTTTATGTTCAATATTTATTTCATTATTTGAGGCTGTTAGATAATTAATCATGAATCTAATTGAATTACTGTTTCATTCATAAATGTTCAATTATTTATAAGTATAGAAAATGAATTTTTTTTTATTTTAAACTTTAATATTAGACTTGTTTTGTTATTCACGTTTATTAATTGCTAGCCAAATTGTTCAACTCACACTGAATTAATTGAACGAAATCTTTTAGGTACAATACTTTGGTCTAACGAACCTGCCGGGTCTGCTAGACGTTTTGTTGGAGCATTTTTCACGCTCGCTGTCTGATATGTTCGAGCCATCAACTTCGGAAGACGACCGGTCGAGCTGGAACCAGTCGACGGATTGTCCAGAAGTAGATCTCGGGTCTGTGACGCGGCCCATCGATACGGAAGATCGCGCACGACTACTCTCCTGCTCGAACTATACATTTCTGTCGCGGCGTGGTCGGCCAGTGAAGATGATCCCGCGCGACGAAGACCTCTTCGTTCTGGACACGAAGCGACCTTGGGACCAGCAGGATCAGGAGCCAGAAATGGAGCCGTGGCAAGTAGATCCGTCTACAACCAAGTATATCATTACCTGTTTCCAATCTGAGCTCGGCAGAGGGAGCACGTTCGCACGCCATTTGCGTGACGAGAAGCCGCCATTGTTGCAAAAGGAAGTAGACAATATGGAGCCGAAAGACGAGGAAGCTGCAACGACGGCAAAATTTGAACCGATGAATCCTGACAGCTTGGATTCGTCTTCCTCGTCGTCTATGGCCTCGAGTACGGGCAGCGCATGTGCGTTCGGACGAACAACCAAACTTGTAGCGAACGACTTGAAAAAAGATAGCGCTAAGCCGGATAAGAATAGCAACAAGAAAAAGAGCAAGACATTGAGTGACGTGCTTTCGAGGATCAAGCGAGAGCCTCTGGAGATGAACGAACTGACCAGAGAGTTGTTTGAGAAGAAAAACGATGGTAAGGCGAATAACAAGGCATTTCACGAGCCAAAGCTCGAAGTCGAGGACCCGGGTTATGTGAATGACAACGGTAGCGCAGAGAAAGACGAAGAGACGTGTAGAAATGATACAGACAATGCGCAGAGCGAGGACATCAAACCCGAGAGGACGAAAGACAAGGATAAAACGAAAGACAAGGAGAAGGATAAAGAGAAAGATAAAGAAGATGAGAAGGAAAAAGATGGCGAGAAAGAAAAGGAGAAAGAGGAAGCAGATGATGATGAAGAAGAAGAAGAAGAGGCGGAGGATGAGGATAGTAAAAAGGACGAGAAAGAGAGTGAAGCAGAGGCGGCGGAGCGGGAACGACGCGAGAAGCTCGCGAGGCTGAAGATCAAGGACCCTGCGGGGACGCTGAAGCGGCGGCGCATCAGTGATTACGAAGACGAGAGTTACTCGCGCGACGAGGCTAGCTTGTATCTAGTGACCGAAAGTCAGGATAGCTTGGCACGTCGCTGCGTCTGCTTGTCAACGATTTTACGCAATCTTACGTTTATCCCGGGTAATGAAGCGGAGTTCGCGAAGAACGTGACTTTCCTCGCGCTTTTAGGCAAACTTTTATTACTACATCATGAGCACCCGGTGCGCACGCAAAAGACTCGCAATTACGATCGCGAGGAAGACGCGGATTTCGCCGACTCGTGCAGCAGTCTGCAGGGTGAGAACGAGTGGTGGTGGGACTTCCTGTATCACATTCGGGAAAACGTGCTGGTAATGTCGGCGAATATTGCTGGTCACATGGACCTGAGTCTGCATCCGGAGGAGATCTCGCGACCGGTTCTCGACGGCCTTCTTCACTGGGCGGTTTGTCCAGCAGCCCATGGCCAGGACCCGTTCCCTACGGTCGGCATCAATTCCTCCCTTTCTCCGCAACGCCTCGCTCTCGAGGCTCTCTGTAAGCTTTGCGTCACCGAGAGCAATGTCGACCTGGTGGTCGCGACGCCCCCTTACAGTCGCCTGCAGAGGCTCTGCTCGGTGCTTACTCGGCTGCTCTGTCGCAGCGAAGAACAACCTCTGCGTGAATTCGCTGTGAATTTATTGCACTTCCTGTCCGCTGCAGACAGCGGTGTTGCACGAACCATCGCCTTGCAGACGCCTTGCGTGGCCCTTCTTGTGGCCTTCATCGAGCAAGCCGAGAGCAGCGCTATCGGCGTGGCAAACCAGCACGGCCTCGCAGCGCTACGTGACAACCCCGAGTCCATGGGCACCAGCCTGGATATGTTGCGCCGGGCTGCAGCTACTCTGCTCAACCTCGCGCGCCACCCCGACAATCGCGCCCTCCTCCTCCAGCACGAGTCGCGACTCCTCGCGCTCGTCATGAGCCAGATCCTCGATCAGCAAGTCGCTGCGATCGTCGCCCGCGTCCTCTTCCAGTGCTCGCGCGGCGCGCCCGCGACGTAACTGCGCGCGCAATTAAAACATAGCGCAACCTTGTATGTACCCATGTACAAAGATAAATACTGCTGCGACCAGAGTGACAGAGAGAGCGAACTTCTCTACTATGCTTTTCTTTCTTTCTTATTTTTTTTTCGTCCCTCCCCCCTTTACCTTTTTTGGTACCCTTTATTTTTGTTTCTTTTTATTCTCCCTGTGTTTTACATTTCTTTTTTCTCGCGGTTTCGATTCCGACGACTTTTTCAACCCGAAACCTATCTCTC
>JABFQD010005167.1:0-10973 GCA_022817045.1 Psix sp. ZL-2020
GTAAGGGCTGGAACGAACTGCTGACACCTGGGTAAGCACTAGGTGTTACTTTCCCGGCAGGTATACGTGGCGGCTGAAAAGTCCCGGTTTTGCTTGCCCGGAAAGTGTTGGCTACTTGGGTGTACAGTAACGAAGGTGACTCGGTGAGCCAAAAAGGAAATTCGAGGCGCGGCTGAAAAGTCCGTTAAGATTTAACTTGGAGGCGATCCGGGACGCTGAGAGTTCGCCTTACATGAGAGGGCCCTCAATCGAAGCTTGAGGAACGAACACTTCCATTTATTTCTTACTTCTTTGTTTTAGTGATTATTAAGTGCCTCTATATCTGCGATCCTCAAATTGGTTTATTTTTTTGTTTTCTTTTCGAAAAAGTGAGTTCCTTATTTTAATTTTACTTTCTGTTATTTTGTGTTCTTTCTATTTGTTATAAAACTTGAACTTTAATTTTTGTTTGTATTTAATATTTTGGTTTAATATCTTTTCTTCGTCAAGGCCTGCCCAAAAGAACCCGACGATTGCTCCCTTCCTTAAAAACAGCTATTATGATAGCGCAAGTTACCGGCAGTCAGTAACGACTGTTTGGGTCGTGGCTAATCTGACGCCGTCTCAAACTAAGAAAATTTTCTTATTACATCCCATTATTCCATCAAGTATCGTTTTCGCTCTACGTTTCAAATTGAGTTTCGACTGATTAAAATGCGCACGCGCATACTCTATTATAGGTATATTTCCAGCTGCGTAGTCGGCAGCGATATGCGCCCAGCGCGCGCAGCTTCTTTACTGACCGCTCGTGCACCAGCGGCGAGGAAGGATAAAATTCATCTAAATAAACCGCCAAGAAAACTACCAATACCGTGCCCCAGCTGGTCCGACGTCGCGACAAAAACTTTAATCGCATTTCACCGGCCTGCGTGACGTAATAATTCTCACACTTGTGAAACATATTTAATTGATTCTTTTGAAATGTAGCGTCGCCGTCAACGTCCCGTGTTTAAATGATATAGGTTCCCCTTGAGCGGCCCTTACATTCATCTCGATCGTCTTGAAATTAGATTTCAGGAGCAGTACGTATTTAACGGTGGGAAAAGTACGGAGACGCATTGTACCGTATTGATATACATCCGTATCGGCGGGTACGATGCGGGTAAGAACAACACACCTGGTAAACTGTTAGATAAAGATGCCGGGTTCTCCGATTTTTTGAGATCTGATTCGTCGTGTAATATGAAACTCGGATCATCGGGAGGTTCGTTGAAACCAAGGATCGAACGCAGAGTCGGTGGCAAAGAAAAACGGTGTTCCATGGTCTTACACTCCTCAGCCTTACAAACACGCGACACCACGATGTGGGCATCGACGTTCTGAGTGAACCGCAAATGGTCTCTTACAGTTGAAGCGTTATTAACCTGGTGTAAAAGAGTTGCGATGTCTTTATACACGCCAGACTTGATCGAAACCCGTTCCATTTTGCGATTGTCGGGCTGAAGCGTCAGTGCTGACATTCCACATTACAACGTAATTTTTTCTACTCTCAGAAGGAATGTGAGAAAATGTTTGCGGAAATTGAATTTCGCTGAATCCAACAACCCACTCCCCGTTGAGACGCCATTCGTAACGCGGACGCGTTTTAAAACTTGTTGTCGTATTGCCGAGATAATAATCCATACTGCTGTTGCTGGGCAGCGTCACATAGAAGTCGAATTTCATTTTGAATCAGAGATCCAACTTACGTAATTATCCCAATTTACCGAAATTCGCTTTCGACGACCACGGCCGCTGGCTTGTATATGTTTAATCTTCAAAGCCTTGTTTGGGATATTCCTACCCACACTACTCAATTCCCTTTCGTGAAAAATCTCATCGATTTCTTCATCTTCGAAATCTGATATGACATAAACAATCGGAAAGCGTTGATTTAGTACTCTCATGACGACGAACACGTCGTCAGTAAAATTAGCCTCGTAACTTTTTCGAGTCTCCCAACAGCGTAGTTAGCTTCTTTCGATGGCGCAAGTTGCAATCGTGCAGCAATCACACGCCGAACTGTACCAGTGCTTTCTAACGTGCCAGTACTCGGATCTGTTGTCATTGTTGTGTGACAAGAGTTATTATATGAATCAACGAGTCTTTGGAGAACGTCGATGTATTTTTTGGATCGGACGTGCGTAAAGTTACGCCACATTCGCTGCTTAACGGTGCGGTTGAACCTCTCAATCACAGCCGCCTTGATTTCAGGATTGCGCACCGTTCGAAAAACTAGGTTTTTTCATTTAGAAATATTTGAAACGTTGCATTCACAAACTCTTTTCCCTTAACCGATTGTAAGCACACCGGAAGTCGCGGGGCACTTCTTTATAGTATAATTCTGAACGCGCGAGTGATGACATCAGCGGATTTATTCTTCACAGACTCCACCCATGCGTATTTACTAAAAACATCTATTACAGTCAATAAATACGCCGAGCCGTTATTATAGGTTATGATAAATTTTACGTTCACGAGATCACACTCCCACAAGTCGTCAATAATTTGTTCAGCGTAAGGTTGATATATCGGTTTTTCGATAATTTTCTGTGCTTGTTGTATGCTTCTTGCTGATCCAATCATGATGATACCGAGGCTTGCGAGTACCTCCCGCGCATTGCGGAGAAGAGATTTCGTTTACCGGTGTAACCGGCGGGATGATTAACGTCATAGTAAAAGGTCTTCAACTCCTTGTTCTTTTTTTCTTCAAAGACAGCTTTTTCCAAGAAAAAGGTCTCTCTTCATTTCTTTCAGCGTCGCTGGTACCGGATGGAAATTCCTAGCTAGGTGACTCGACTATGCACTTATCGGCGCACGCGAAGCGCTGGAACCGTCGGACGTGACTGATTTTTTACGCTTGCTTCGTACAGCTGCCAAGATGAAAGCTGTATGAATTTTTTAAGACGATCCGAAAGCCCAAAAATTTATGTTCTCTACGTATTCACGAGACCTGTTTATTTCTTGAAGAATTTGCGAAAATTGATCACGACCTACAGGGTTAGATGTTTTAATTTTTCTCATAGCCTCGTTCACCAAATCAACAATGTTTGAACCGGAAATAGCTTTCGCCTTGATAGATACCAAGCCTTGTTCCTCCCATGCTATAATTTTACTACTGGAATCGTGTAGAGAGCCTAGTTAGAGTTTGGCCTTTGTTTTATATTTTACGGGTACGCTATCGATATTCAGAACATCGTCGACGCGAGTAACTGATTTCTCATTCCCACGACTCTGCTGTATATCATTAATTAGCTGATTAGATTTATAACTATTTCGGAGCTCTTCTCTAGCCTGTCCGGCTGTACGCAAGAATCTCTGCAATATCTGTTGGAATCTTTTCCACTTTTCAGAATCATCACCGCCTTCCGAATTTAGAACACTACACATCTTAGCATAGAGACGCGTCGATTCGTTGCCGGGAGTTTGCACGGTGCCTAATTCTTTTCTCCGAAAATCTTTCAATTTATCAACACTCTCTCGCGGCAAAAGCATAGTTGGCAAAAGTATATCTGACCATTGCTGTCTGCAAGTGCAGACAGCAATGGTCCGAAAAACGCACTACCTTTATGAACGATCAATTTTCTTTTCCCTTTCCAAGTTCCCTTTCCTTACCTCCAGGCTTAGCCAGCTTTCTCAAACAATTCATGTGTATCCGCAGGTGGATTTGTTAATTTTGCGTAATTGATATGTTTTTGTTTAATACGTTCAAAGCGCATTCACAAATACCCCTGATTAGCACGTAATCAGCCTTTTTCAGGAAAGCACTTCTTTGCTTTTCGCTTATATGACACAGCGCCCGCAAGATGGTGGCATTTCGCAAACCGAGCGACGCTGGCTTTTTTATTATATCCTGAAGAATGACACATTTCCAGCATAATCACGACCCTTTATCTCTTTTTTTGGTACGCAGACGTAGTGATGTTTATCCGAGGGAAAAATGCAGGTTCGAAATCAACGTTTTCCGGTGTTGATTGTTTCAAATTTAGCAATAAATACCTGTGGGGCTTTAAAGTTGCATCGAAATAAATTTCTTGTAAGAATTTCGGATTTTCCGGACACACTTGTTGCGTACGGTGTCGAATCTGCGCCCAATCGCGGGGGTTTTTGAACAGTACAATGTAATTTGTGTTCAGGGAAATGATCCGAAATCAAACTATTGGACGATTCGCGCATTAGATCGTCAATGATGACAAGCTTTAGCTTATCTCTATCTGCGGAATAGTCGTTCCTTTGAGGAAGACCTTTAAATTTAATATGCTCTCACAAATTCTGTCTGCCACTCGGCATAATACAACAGAACTCGCTCGAATCTTGTGTCACAGACGTACGGCAAGTACTCCAAAAAATGTTTGACAAAAAATGTCTTATTACACCCTGTGGGCCCGCAAATCATTAACGTGAAAGGGTGGGAAAACAGTAACGCCATTATTCGACGGAGCTATTCACGACGCGTAAATCAACTTATATTTACCACCATCGGGACCCTAGTTCGAATAGTCCCAAAATGGAAGCGAGCGAACGTGACCAGCGGTCTTTTTTCGATTACTTGATGAGTTTATCTTGCCGACTGTACATTTCCAAGATGGCGCTGATGACACCGTTTGTTTCTTTTTATACGACTCGCTGATTCGTGGCTGTAAGTCGATGTAATTGGGGCTTGTCTGAAAGACCGACCTCCTGTGTTTTAACTTCCGATCTCTCGCTGGAGAATAGTATCGAGAATCCTCTCTCAAATTTGTGAAAAACCTTCCGAAGCACGTAGTGGAGTCCTTGTACGCAAAATTTTTTCTCGATCCACAACAAGATACGACTCTATCGTTGACTATAAATGAGTCGGATGACTTTTTCCATAATTTCTTAACCATGATTCCTATCAGGACGCTGATCTTCTACTAACACATCGGTATGTAATCACGAACGATGTACTCGAATACTACTATTACTACTACTATTGAAACGCCATTTGATTATTAGTATCAATCGTGAACTACTGTTTCTACTAGCTTATTTATTGTTGATTGTGGTGAATGAATAAAACCAGTTTCATGAGTAGAAATTTTATTATTTTGTGTTCATTTATTTGTGATTTTTAATTACATTCAACAATACTTTTTTGATCGCACGGTCTCTTACGGTACATATATAACTCGCTATAAATTAACTGAAAAATGACATCGTTTCAAGTGAAGAAAGAATAGAGCATGAAAGCATTCTGGCGATGTGGTCTCTGAAGTCACTCACTGATGAAGTTGTGGGAAGATCGTAGAGTGCAGTCCACGATTTATTTATGGAATCTTCGAAACAAGACAACTGCCCGATATATATCGAAATTATCGGGGATGCTGTTACAAGACCGTTAAAGGTGTTCTCTTGCATGGTCACGTATCGGTTTCGATCTATGACTGAAATTATCATGAATTCTGATTAAAATTAGAGCGAATAGCGCTTTACCAAACAGTTGTAAGCCAACTTACTTTCTCCAAGTCGTCTAATAGATATATTTTTTCGCTCGTAAAATTTGGACATTGTGATAAAACATCTCGAAGAGAGGTATATGTCGCGAGTCGCAAAATCTGCCTCTGTGAAGTAACGTCGAATTTCGTCATAGCATCCATTAACCCGTCCCATTCTCTGACGGCGAACTTAACACCGGTCCAGAACTTCCCTGTTCTGGCAACGCAAAGCGTCCAGGAGTTTCCACCACTTTTTGTTAAACCCACAATAACAAATTTGGTCTTTGATTTGTTCTGAGGGTATATTCGCACGGCAATGATGTCGTCGAATGCAGTATTCATCTCATCCACGTAGCGAAATCTTGACGACTAGAGATGACCGCCGTGTGATCACTACTAATGCTTACTCTAACTGCTCAACTCATTCAACTCTGCATACGCCACGTGACAAAGATAAAGATCATCCACCTCATCAATTTCCCCATGCGTCGTCAGGTTTGAGGATCCTTCCAGAATCCCTTGGCGAATTTTTAAAACGTTATTCAAAGAATGCGAGTAATGTTTAGAATTTGACTTTTCGTTTAATCTGTGAAAATTACATTTTTCTTGGGCGTTCAGTATTTCGGAAAAAAGGCGGATTGGCGTCGTCCTCTTCCAAATCTATGATCGGAACCTTTAAAATTGTTCGCAGATAGCTCACCTTGTATTTGCTTCTAACGTGAACGAAGTCAGCGTCTTTTACTGACCGACGTGGCGTTCGAATGGTTTCACGTAATAAGCTTGAACTGTCGAGTCAGCGCAGCCCTACCCACATGGGATAAGTGCTGACCCATCTATTTCGTGATTTAGTTTCTGAACTTAACGGAGTAAAAGAGTATGGTGGGACTAAAATCCAATGACCGTCTCTGTGACTTTTATCCGTGTACGTGACGGCTATTTCTTTCGGTAAGAACTTGCCATCATGGCCAGTGCAACCTTGTCGATCGATGACGATTGACATTTTCTCTGTCTCTGCTTAGAAACGACTGAACTGAATCGAACTCGAGAACCGTTAAAAGGTTCGCGAGAGATTGTTTAAAACTTGTTAACGCTAGCAAAAATTCAAAATTAGAGGTGAAAAATAACACACGTGATACTGACCATATCAAAATTTAATGATTCATAAGACAAGAATTTGTTAACGTTGGCAAAATTTGTAATTAGAAACGAAAAACAGGATTGTGATACTAAAAATATTAAATTCGAATGATTCATCAGACGAGAATTTGTAAACAGCGAAATACAGAACAGATAATACGGTCTGTATTAATAGACACACGCCGGCAAAACTTATCGTTCGACAAGAATTATTTAACGGTAACAAATTTCAGGGCAGGGAATAAATAACAGGTTACGTATACGTAACCTGTGCAGAATTTAAATTTTATTTCGAATCTTTCAAGTTTATAACACTTTGCAAATCGTAGCTTACACCTTAAACATTATCTTCTTACAACCTATAAATAACAAGTGCGACAAAATATGAATAATATTACGAATTACGTATAGAAATAAATAATGTTTCCACATACATCGTAGATAGAATCACCATTTTTTATACGTTTCAATATTCCTGATGGTGAATCCATCTCGAAATGATTGTTGCAGTTTTGATCACGAAAATCCAAAATAGTACCGTCATCTTTTGACACAAGAATTTTAATCGCATTCAATGTATCATCACTCTTATCATCACTTTTATTACAATTGTATAGGTGTTCAAATATAAACAAGCACTTAAAAAGTTTTAACCAACACATTTTTTTCAAATTGAAACGTTCGGAAACCTATAAAGTAGTATAATATTATTTTACTGATGACTTGAAATGTATGCACACGATAGAGAGACAATTCAGATTTAGAATCTACTTCTCTGTACCCGTAAGGATGTGAGGAAAATCCGACGAACCGTAGCTTGATCAACTTTCACTTGCCAATTTTCTCCTCTCTCAAGATAACTAGATCATGAAATGGTGTTCTACGTATCGCGTCATTTTCCAACATCACTGCCTCTGTAGAACTCCCGGTTGCAAATTCTTCAATCGTTTTATAATTTTCTAAAATTATGATACTGTGATTCAAAGTCATTGATGCATATGGCACACGCTTGTTGAACGACGCACACATTAACAACGTGTTCTCGAACATTCTGTGTACTGGTCAAAATGCTGTCCTCACCTGCCTCGAGATCATAAAACAGGTGTAAAGTTTTTGCACTTGTTCGTTTTTGTTTTAATTGTTGCATAAAACAAAGATGATATAATTTTCGTTCTTATAACATATCGGGCATTTACTCAAGCTGTAAACAGGATTTCCGAGCTATCCAACTTTTTGTAATACATTTTACAGCATTTGTATTCAGCACAGATTAAAGTGGTCTTTAATTGAGATATTTTAAACGAATTGTTTCTTGAATTTAGACACACGGTACCGTAAAAAATGGATTGCAGAAATCACAACAAACCTTTTCACATGGTGGATTACCACGAAATCGTGAACACGCGTTAGAACATCTGTGTGAGGATTCTCGAACGTATATCTTGTTGCAATGCGTCTAATAATTTCGCGCGGATAAGGCGCCGGACAAACTAAGTATTAGTTTGTAATGTTTCGCACTGTCGTCGTACAGAATTCGTAGATTGTGAGCGACTGAACCAGCTTTAGATACGGTCTCTGCGGTACCATTATAGAGAGGATAATTGTTTTTCCCCATTTTTTTAATATCGTATAAAATAATAGTGAAACCCTCGTCCGCTAAATATTTGTGAAATTTATCAATTTCTGACAGATCACACCCGCTCGCAGGGATCATTACATCGGCCAGACGAACCAGTGCTTTTTGCCTTTGCGTAACCCCTCTTGCGACGCGTATTTTGTTCCACGCAGCGTGCAAATCAACCAATCTTAGCGATCCTCGCAGCGCGTATGCTTTTGCAGCTATAAGGGAACGTTGCTGGCAGAGTTTATCGTCATTATTTACCATTAAAATAGACCTTTTTTCAGCATTTTTGAAGGATAGATTGCACCACCCGCTTCCACGAACCCATGTTACAATACAGATTTTAAACCTCAACCGATCATCTCTCTTTAAGGTCGTGTTGGATTGAACAGTGCTGAATATGATATCCGAAATTTCACTTAGTTGAAAATCGGAAATATATCGGAACGAAATCCATACCGCCTCCTGCGCAAATAATTCTGATCTACATATGATCCCGAAGTAGTCGTTATTTTCATAATCGTCTATTATTTCTTTTCGTATACCATCCATACTCCTCTCCAACCATCCTTGTATCCCCTCTACCTCACCTAACGGCCTCAAAGTTAAAACTATCTTCCTAATGTATGCTTGAAACCTTTTATAATATAATTTCGATTAACTTAAAATTGAAAATTCTGCTGCCTCCTCCTCGTTGGTGTCACCATTATTGGTATTTCAAGTCGTTTCCTTGTTCGACACTTCCATCCTTCTACCGCCACTCTGAATTACCCTTGCAGAAATGAATAATTTTATGGTTCGAGTTCCATATGCATTTCAATGTACAAATAGGGTATGACATCGTTTAAATAACCATGAAATTCCACAACAAATTTACGAATATTAATGTCTATATATGTATGCACGTTCATTCATGCATATATGCTGAAACTGGATATTTGAAAAATTATTCACCATTATGGCGCAGGGATCTATCAATTGTAGCCATATAGTTGACGGCGTTCTGGCTTACATTGTTAACCTGTAAATAGCTAGCATTGTTGCTTTCGAAACTTGCATGCGTTCGCCTCGTGCTTGCATATGTCCCGATGCGACTGCTATCTGAAGCCATGAAGTTTTCATCATTGTCATCGCCATCATCATTACCTTCTTCGCTACCCAAACTTCTGGCCACACAGGATTCTTCTTTAGCTTCTTCTTCTTCCTCTTCGGTGTCGGTCTCCATCAGTAGGTTAGAAAAAAATACCACTCGACTGTCCGGACTACGGTGAAAAAACTTCAATTTTGTCACTAGCATGATTATGGTGATAATTTTCTTGATCTATAAAGTATAAATTGTTTAATAGTTGGAAATATTGATACGACGCAAGTAAATAATATCCAGTAATAATACCCCTATTTTCTTCCTGACATTCTCATTTCATTTCCCGAGTCACGATCGGTGCGTCAACACTTTCCAAATTATCGTCATCGGGGATGACAATCGTTTCGAAAATAATTTCCAGATCGTCGTCTGGAACCTTGATACAACCTGTGAAAATTCATGTATTGATAATTCGTAGTTTGTTATTTACGTATTATATTTGTGCACAAGCTTTACTTTCATCAGTATTGTTTTTGTATATTTTTAATAATGATGCAGAGAGATCATAAATTCAATTGTTTACATACCTGTAGATCTTCTAGCAGCTTCATAATTCTGTGCTACCTCTATGATGCAATGCATAAGGGTAATTCTATATAAAACCTTCATTTATTCATTGCATATACAATAAAGAGCTACTTAGAAGAAAACATTAATGCTAATCAGCGTAAGATTATAGCATGCATACAAGACTCAATAAATGATAATGATATTTTTTACACGACATTGTATTTCCGTGTTTACAATCGCAATTCCTATTCTTCATCGCTCGAGCTCAAGAATTCGGTTTTGAACAAGTAATTGTAACAAAACCTCTTGTAGTTTGGTATGATTGAAAACAATCCAGATTCAGACACTGAAACATAGAACAAATTGAAATTATAACAATCTTATTCGCACATTTTACAAACTTGATCAAGTTAATGTTAATTATTATTACCTGGCCTCGTACGTTTTGACGCTTTTGCAACAATCTTGGCTTGTGTTAACTTTCCCTAAATTATTTGGTTTATATCAGCTGAGATATCAATTATCCTTTTATGTTCTGCATGCATATCCCGATAATCAGCGGTAATTCTCACGGTGCGACCCAGAGTCACTTCATTCCACACTATATCGGCGTCTTTCATCGAACGGGCCCCGAATCTAAATAATGTTGGCAAAAATCATCATCTTCTTCTTTCTCTTTTTCTTCTCTTTCTGCTTTTCTTTTCTTGTACCTCACGTGTCAGATGAAGGCGTAAAATAAGGACTCGTAGTTAATCATTTCCTCCAAGTAGTCTCTTTTTTTAACCGAGTCAGTCTTATCAATCCACTGAGCGAATATGGCTAAGCCAAAACGCAGTCTTTCAGAAGTTGCCATTCTAACTAAATAGAATAATGTTTATACTTCATAATAAATTTCATTTGTTTATAAAAAATTCATAAGAATCATAATGTTTATCTTTATTGATGAAAAATTTACCACAATATCGTTGGTAAATATATATTCCTTTACTAGTAAAATTCAACTTTGCACAGTTTAACTTAATACGGTTTTAGGTTTTCATAGAATGATATTGACGTTGTATTAAACACATGATTGCACTTTAAAAAT
>JABFQD010005168.1:0-10973 GCA_022817045.1 Psix sp. ZL-2020
GTGGTTGTAGTGGTTGAGTACATTTTGTCGTGTAATGTTCTATTATGATAATTTATTATTAATAGTAATATATAGCAAATTATATTATTTAATAAGTTTGTAGTGTAAATCAAGTATGTGTTGTGTTGAGTGATGTTGTAGGAGGGATGTGTTTGTGTGGTGTGAAGGAGAGTATTGTGTAGGGTTTAGTTGTTGGGGTTGGTTAGTAGGTTGTTGGTTGGGTGTGTTGGTGGGGGTGATGGAGAATGGACCGACAAGGTTCCGATTTGCCAATGCCTCTCAACCGGTTTGGGCCGGCTGAATTGGGCAGGGGTCACTTTTTAAGAACCGTAATGATTTACTTTGGCAGTAGCTCGAATTACCGTCTCTGTCGGTAAGTATGGCTCCGGCTTGTGTGAGAGTAATGGCACGAGAGCGAAAGAAGGCACCATTGCGTACTCGTTATATTTAATTTTTAATTTGTATTTTTTTTTTCATTTCATTTTGCTCACCCTTAAAATATTCTCGAGAATTGATGTGTCGTGTCGGAAGAGTGCAAGTCGATTATCAGTTGGTGTAATTAACTAATGTTTCTCTTGAGGAATATTCTTTGTTTGGAATTGATCTCGAGGTTTTCTTTTAGTAGCCGAAGTTCGGGGATAACTGGGGTATGTAGATCGCCGACTGGCGAGATAGTCCTGGGTCGAGCTCACTTTGTCAAAATATGGAACACCTGCAGCCATCATCCCGTGAAACCGACTCAGTGGCGGAACGAGCACCCGCCAACCTTGACTACGAGAAGCCATCTCATTTCACCAGGGCGCAAAGTACGCTGGCAGCGAAGCAGTACCACAGTCAGACCCCTATCAGGTTCCCGAGAAATTCGTATTGGCTGCTACGGAGAACCGTACCGTATTGGCGCGGGATAGACCCTGGATCAAGAAGTGCCGGGCATTGGACGTTGGTTCCGAGACCCCACCCGAGATGCGACAGGAGGCGCTGAAGATCGTCATATACATCGTAGCACGCCGGAGTTCTCACCGGAATCAGTACTGGCGCACTGAGCGGAATTGGTTCGTCAGTGGACAGGCGTGGAGGTACCAATCCGAGCCTACCGAGCGGTCCCTGAGTGAGAGAGGAGGGAAAAGAGGCGGTGGAAGGAGAACCTCGTTTCGAGAGATTTTGAATCTCGAAGCAAAAAAAGAGCAGATTCGTGTGGCAGATATTTGGAGCGAGATGTGAGCAGCTGGAGCAGCGAGACAAAGACCATCATAGACAGAAGAATCGAACTCGGCATCAGGGACCCTCGTCACTGGTGGGTTGGCGTTGTTCAAGAGGTTTTGAATATTACAACTCTTGGGTCGGTATTATTGAAAGGAAATAACGGAGTTAATACGCATGATTCAGCCCCTTAAAGTAAACGTCGTGGTTGGTGCTTGGTAGGTTGGCGGACTCGGCGTGCACAACTCTACAAAACGAATTGTTTTTCATTTTTTATGCTTAATCCACGGTCATTGGAATCAGTTGATAACAGGCATTGAAACTTGTAGACTTGCTCGTCTCGAGAAATTGTCTCTTCTTCCGCGGATTGTATCCGAGATTTAACCTGTGCCTTAAGGCTATTGTTTGTTCTTCTAGAGAGAAATAAAGAAAAAAATATAAAAGATACTAAAGGAGACATTAGTTAAAATAAAACCTGAACCCAGTTATCTGTTGGGGCCAAAAGTTCCCGCTTGAGTCACGAGACAGCTCGTGCAATTCACGTCTGGTGGAATTTATAAAACGGGTTGATTAATCGAGAGGTATCCGAATTGAACAAAAACTTTGGTGGCCATCCGGAACTTGATTGGGTCGGTAAGGGCTAGCTTGAGGATTGCGCCATTGGTAGTTTTCTTAACGAAGCAACTTATCGAGACTCACGAAGGAGCGGATCATAAAAAAATCACGTCACACAACGTGCAGCAAAATAGATGGTGTTGATGACCTTCTTATTCTATTAATTTTTATTTTTGAATGCGTTAAATAAAACTGAAATGAAGTTGCGTATCAATTAAATAGGATCTGAAATTATTGATATTTTCCTAAATTTTATTTAATAAAATTCAACTTATTTATCACAAAAATTTATTTGTTTTATTTGTTTTTTATTAAGCCTCGTGAGAGTAAGTGAATTAAGTATTTTTAAAATTTACCACCTTTTATACTTTTATTTTTATCTAGCAATATAGAAATACATCCTTTGTGGTGATTTTTATGTCCCCGGGCTTCCCCACCCAAATCAATCAATCAATCAAATTAAAGGTTGAAAGAATATATACAACTTTGTGCTCCAATCTTTATTTCAATCATTAATCATCTTTCCTCAAACTATTTTTCTCATTTCCGATCAAATTCAGAAAGTTCTTTAAATCAAATAGACACTTATTGTGCGAAACACAAAGTAACTCAAAGGACCAATATAAATTTTATATTATTTATAACCAAAAAATTGTTTATAAGAATTGCAAATTTTTTGTTAACAATTTTGTTAAATATAAAGCGCTGGTTCGGTTTCTGATAGTTTCGAGTAATTATATAACCGACAAATTCTGCTACTAGAATTAACGGCCGACTAACACGAAAATGATGAAATTAATGTAATAAAAAGAATCGCAAATATGATCTTTGACACGAAAGACAAAGACGTATACAAACGTCAAGAATAATTGGACATCAAATTCTGAAATTGAAATCAGCTGACGCTCTGATAATAGATAATGCTTATAAGAAAATAAAATGAAGAAAAATGCTCCAAATTATATCAAATTTGAATTCAGCCTACGAGCTTGAGAAGCACCGATGTTCGATCGGTGCAGCAAACAAGGATGGCTCAAGCCAAAACAAACACGCTAGTCGTGCGAATTTAATTATAATTTTGAAAGTTTAAATTATTTAACGGTCCTGGGAGGTCGTGTATCAACGACACTTCAACCACGTGTAAATTAAACAAGCCAAGGAGTTGCTCCCACGGCAGACAACACAATATAATGTAAATAATTAAAATTGCACAAAAATGTATAGTGTATCAAATTTAAAATAAAACCTTCCTCGCTAAATGAATGAAGGAGCACCGGCCGCCGCGATATCCACGGTGGTGCAAGATAAGGTGAGATTTCCGGTCAAACCAGACAATCTCAAACCTTGAAAAGAAATAGGGAAAGGTTGCCACAAAATGTAGAGGATATAGGTGGGTTGAAAAAGGCTCTGAAAATGCCCAAACCTTGTTACCCAAATTGCGAGCTAGTTAAAGCTCGAGTAGCTCATGTAGCCGAACTTGGTCACCATGTGTGACGAGCTATCACTTTATAAGACAGCGAGCGAATATACCTCCGGCACTGCGAAGGCCCAAAACGGCACTGAATTTGACAGCTACTGCAAGCAAGTGCTCGAAATTGAGCCATGCCAAGGCGCAGCTCGGGCGCGCAGCCTGTCATAATGCGGAGCGGGGACGCAAGATAAAAAGCGGTAGAGTGGGGAATCGAATATTGGTAGAAATAAAATTCTGAATTTCTCGATTACATAGAATTTATTTAATAAAAACAAAAAATCAGCCAAATGGATCTCGAACACTTATAAAAAAAATAACGTGAGAGGGCATTATCTAGGAATTGCTCAACATACAAGGCAACAGCATTATCATTATTCCTTTTTCATTTACCATAAATCAAAATCATTTCAATTTTTCCTTGTACGATTGGAAGATTCATTTTTTGATAAAAATCTATTCAAGGAATAAAAACTTGTCAAATAAAATCATAATTATAAAGATGCTTTCAGTTCGAAAGAGAAGTGAGCTCTGACCGCATTGCAGAGACTTGTGATGCTTCCTTCTTAATGGAGGTTTCCATTACAGAGTGTGAAGTGACTTGTGATATTAGACAGTTCTTTTTAAGGAGCACTAAAGTCATGATATACGATTTCTAGAATAGAAATTTTATTTTATTCTAATAATTCTTTGTCATCATTTTGAATCAATATATTATTTAAGGTGTTAAATTTCTGTCTTTTTTGGCATAAAATTAGTCTCATAATTGATATCGTGAGTTATATTATTGACTTATACGTATATAGTACTCACTGATGTGTTGCTTTAAATAAACATCTAAAAAACATCAAGGTGTTTATACTGTTGTTCATATTCCAATTCAAATGTATGCTACTTTGAATAATTTAAATCAATGAAAATATTATTCAATATAATTAAAAAACAATAATTTATATCAAATAATTCATCAGGATATACACAATTATGTTATTTCCAAATAGTCATTAAAATTATTATCATTTATTTAATACCATAATAGTATACCAGCTTTTTTTTGAAAATATTTAATATCGTACGTAATTAATTACTAACGTCTGAAGCTAACTATATGCAATCGTTATGAAAAAACGAAGTAGAAAAATATAAAAATTTATGCAAAATTAGCTATTAAAGCGCCATCTCTGAAGTGCATGCAATCACTTATTTTAGTTGCATTTATTAATATGAAACCACAAAAATACGACTGTTCTTATTTGATGTCTAATGCACATGAAATTTTGTACAATTATGTATCTGTAGCGCTATCTTTAATTTGCATTAAACCTTTTATTTCATTTTCTGGCGATAATTAAGACATTACCGTGTGTTGATGTCTCGTCAAAAAAGAGGATTAACAAAACTGACATCAAAAATGACCATCGGGGAAAAAAACAATAAATCCAATAATATTTTTTAATAGTAAGAAAAAGTGGCTAAGGAAAAATAGTCCGAAATAAATACCTCCTTTAAATTTTTAAGTGACTTTTTAAAAATGTCTAATGCTAATAAAAAATTTCTAACTATAAAGTTATAACAATAAATCTTATAATTTCATGTTGTAATGGAAAGCTTTTCATCACGTGAAAATAAGCGGGGTAAACCGCAGCTGATCCGGAGAAAACGCTCGATGATAGGTCATAGTCGCTCGCGACTTTTTGTTTTGTTGATCCAACCGATCAACAAAAAAGAAGTCGTTCTGAGACAGATTTTTTGTGCGTGTGACGATTAGATCGTGCAAGTAAGTAGATAGTGCTTGTGTTTCCCATCTGGCTCGCGGTATCAACAAAAACGAGTTCGCGCATGAGTGGTTGTCGACGTTTCCGCTGCGTCGGCCGCTGCCGCATTACAACGTATATCTCCAAATCTAGATAGCATGTGAGTTTTACAAATTTTCAACCAGAGTAATAAATAAGCAAAAAAAATTAGTAAGAAATCAGAATATTTTTATATAATAATAGAGTTGAAAAGTCTATAATTGTTAAATACAATTTTTTTAAATAACGATTTCTTTAAACTGGCAATACTTCTAATTTTGTATTTTTCTATAGTATAAAAAGTTTTGCAATAGTATTTTTTCGCTCAAAATATTGAAAAATCCATGAATTTGTAAATTCAAATTAAATTTTTTAATTATCAACAGAAGCATATCTACGATGCTAATGAGCCTGATTTGATGTGCAAAGTTTTACTTAGAAACACACTTGTGAAGTGGTTTAAAAGCCCGAGTAAAAATTCGCAAGATATCATTTGACTGTTATGGCATGCCACAACGAAACAGAAAATGACAAATTGTCACTGCAAGTTATGGGAACATCTGCGCAGCCGAAATGTTTTAAAAATATTAATAAGTATATAACTACTGGTTTTAAACTCATTACAAAAAAGTGCATGGATGGACCGCAGGATTTTTCGAACATAGTTTACGAATCTTTTCATTCCTTCACTAAAGAAAAAACAAGATCCGAACAATATGATTTTGCTTTTTCTCGATAACTTCTCAAGTCATCTAGACTAGATAGATAGATAGATAAGTTGAATACTATTCATTGTTGTTTTAAAGTTATTCATTTACCTTATAATTTTACTGCGATCTTCCAACCTATAAATGAGAGCGTTATCAAGACTATGAATAATGACTGCAGACAGTGCTTCTTACGAAAAATCGTAATAGTTAGTGAACAAGTTTTGGCATACGTTACGAAAAATTCTAAAATTCTTGAATTTTATCTCGCAGTACCTTCAGCTTTATGACACTTTTAACAAATAACTAGGGACGAGCCTTATGATGAATAAAGAAATAGTTCATTATTGAAAAATTATAATTAAATGCGTAAATTTACGCATTATTTTTACGTAATTTACAATTTTTATTCGACGCGATCTGAGTTTAATACCATTGCGTCATCGAAAGTGACAGTGTGAGATTAGGAGGCTGTCCATTCAGTCAGACCATTGTTGGATCCCACACAGCATCGTATAAGGCATTTTATGGTCAACAAAATCTATCTTTTGATAAAGCAGTGACTCTCTACCAAGGAATAAGAAGATGAAGCAATACATATCAAAATAACCCAATAATTGGTCATTTAAATGCTAGGTAATTGCCACCAGCGAACATGAATTTCTCTTAAAACGTAATGTATTAAAACTATAGAACAAATATGAACAATAGTGATTTATTGCAAACTTTATTTCAATGTGTAACGTCATAACTTTTTTCTTATTTTTTTATCAGTTAAAATAATGAAATTGCTGTACGTAGAAAAAGTGTAGTAAAATACATACATGTGGCAAAATTAATAAGCAGATTTGAAAATACTGGAACAGCTTGAATTAAAACGAATTTAACGTATTTCTCGACAGATGGGTCCCTTAGTTGCCACAATATGACACGACAAACTACTAGTATGTATGGTATCACCTATTGATAGTTTGAATAAAATCGTTAAAAGAAAATATACGAAGACACGAAAACCTAAATTATAGTAACAAATCCTAAGATTATCAATCAGTTTCATGAAAATATGGATAACATAGGGCTTAGATGTAATACAGGTTCAATTTTTCACTTGCAAATTTTCTTGAAAGTCTTACGAGTCTCAAAAATTTGTATCGGTAATCAACCAAATTCCATGCTGAATTCCATACTCTATATAAATAATTTATAAAGAACCCCATAAATTTTAAAAATATAATTTTTCTAAAAGCTATTTAAATAGTAGTTTAAACAGCTTTGAGAAGGTTTAGCTTTTATGTTATATTTGAAATCAAGAACGAAAATAGAATTTTTAATTTTACGGCATATCAGTAATTTAAGTAAACAATTATCACATAGACTTTGACAGAATAACAGGAAATTTAATTTCATACTTTATTTATTGGGACGTCATTACAAATTATAAACTTTACGATCACGTTTATGATTATTTTCATTTTTGTGTAATAGTATCAATATATTGCTACTTTTAATAATAGCCATAATATCGTGCAAAACTTTTACATGAAATGTTAATGTAACTCATTATACTGTTTAATTTGAGTTAATTACATAAATTTATGATGATAAAAATATTTTATGCATAACTATACAACTTAGAAGAACTGAAGAAATTTTATAACTTAACAATTTCAAAATTCGTGAAAAATAATTAGTAAGGCAGGATAGTACTTTTAAAAAATTTTCTAATCTCTTTAGATTAGATTAAATCTTCTCTTTTTTGTTAATTTTCTAAATCACTTTTGTTTGTTAATTTTTTTCGTATTCAATTTTATGTCGACAATCTAAAACTTATCGCAAATAATTTAGGGCTTATATTTTAATATATAAAAGTATATTTCAATTATGAAATTTTTTAATCATTCATGTCCTGAAGCGGTCATCTGGTAAAGGGCTGAAATACTGAAGCGTTTCGCGGTACCAGATATATTTCGAGCTCTATTTATCTGAAACACAAAAATCAAAAAGGACCCCAAAATATATCAAATTTTCTAGTCCCTTACGACTGTTTGATTTGATTCTGAACAAAATGGTAGTCTCGTCAATTTTAAGTTGTCGATTTTGAAAATAAATTTTCATATTTGAATCGCTCAAAAAATATTTATCATTTGAAAATTAAGAAAAACATACGAGAGGAACTATAAAATTTTATATACTTTGGCATAAGCAAAAGATTAGACATATCGGTTGATCCAATTTTAAGTTCTACTTGGTATCGACTTTGAATATATAGTTTCGATATAAACACGATTAAAGTTTCTGAATATGTAAACACATAGATAAAAATGAAAATTGTAAACTTATAGAAAATCATCTATACCATGCCCATACAAAGATCCCTCGTGGACTTCGTCTAGCTCGACTTTTTTGTTGTTAGCAAAGCGTCGCTGTATTAGTTGAATGCTGCACGTGGAGGTCGCTTTGCTGTATAGGCGTCTCTCGCTTGATGAAGCAGGTGCCACTGCACTTCGTCCGATTTACAGTCCCAACGTTGCCATGACTTTCAATAATGATGAATCGCCATTATTAAAAATGGCGACAGCTAAATAAGCAGTGATATTAATTATCATCTTACTGCTGGTCATGTGTTTTGGAGTTATATCCCATAAAACGCTGTTAAAACATTCGTTACGATTTTGTGTGAATCCTCCAAGGTGACGTTTAAGTAACGTTTCGTTAAAGAAATCCACGTAAATTGGGCTAATTAAATGCAAAACATTTACAGGGAAAGGTGCATAACTCTGCTTATACTTGTCTAAGGTATTAGTAACTTCAGCTTTTTGGCCACTTGCACCACGAATCTGAACCTTTCGGGCATAAGTGATGTTTCAACTCTTTATTCCGCTGAATTATAATCAAAAAATGTGGCCCAAATAGCATCTTATATATTTTTCAAGGAATCAAAATTACGGAGAATTTCAAGAAAAGTATATGGTGAGTTTGTCTATCATTATTGCCGTCAACTTGATTCGACCTCCCATTGCCTTTTGTTTTTATTTTTTTTTTTTGCACTTTCTGAGTCATGATCCCATTCCTTATGTCCAACACATTCTTTATTCTACAATTTCAATATTTTTTTATAAGATTCTGATTCAACGATGCCTTTTTACCTTTTTGAGTCACCGTTACCGATGTAATTCATATATTTTACACCATACTTTTTTCCGACCTCTTAAACATTTTGATGATTGCATCCACTTCCATTTTACTTGCTGACCCTGTATGATTTGCTAAGCATTAGTTTTAATGATCTCTTTTCCTCAAATCTCTTTCATCAAAACTCCTCAAATTCTTCAGTCCCTCCTTTATTGCTTTAACTGGGATAAGATTTACAGAATGCGTGTAACGAATTGTATATTCCCCAGTATGTTTGCCCCTATATGATGCTTAACGCGTGACAGGATCGGTCGGAGACGGTGCGAATTTTCCCGAAAGCTTACGAATTCGTCGTGAAATGAGTTCAAGCACTTTGCTCTGCGAGGTGCTCACTCATTTTCACAAGTTGCATGGCCCAATTGACCGTATCTTGTACGATACAGCATGGCATACTTTGTTATTAGGAGGCCTCGAAGAAGAGGTTTTTGTATCGTATTGATAAAATATTCTTAACTACACTTGGATTGATCATCTTTTTTCTAACCTCCACATTTCATCAAGCACTTGTGGAATATTCCAATCCTCGACCAGATCAAGAAAAAACATTTGGATCTTGGGAGAAATCTACCTACTATTCGCGCTCAGATGTGTACAAGTGGTCATCGGACAACAATTATAAATATTACATGCGGATTTCACTGCAGCATCGACGATCTTGCCAGAATGCACACCAATAAGAGTACTTACTCCAAACAATGAACTGAAGCCCCTTTTGTGCCACGTGCCATTATCAGAGACTCCGAGATTGGTGTCTTGATCCTCTTCTGATGCAGCTCTTAATTGTTCATTCACTGCATTTTTCATATAAACTTCAGCAACAGCTTTTGATGCTACATTAATCATCTTTTGAATCACCGGTTTCTGGTTTGAAGAAGGCGGCAAGTCCATCAGGCCATACAATTTTGACTCTCCTTGTACTCTGATTCCCATGGTACGCATTGTAAATCGTAGATTGATTTCATAAGACATACCAATTTTTGGACGCGAATTTACTCTCACCACATTGCCGTTTTCCTTACGCATTGAAGATGGCACTGACGTCTGCACGCAATTTGTCTTGGCGTTAACTTGCCGTGTAGCTCTCAAAACTCGAGAAACGCTACCTGAAGACTGGATTCCGAATTTGGGTTCATTCAATACGTCCGCCACAATGAATACTTATGTTGGATTTGGATTAATATCGGTAGCCTTTTAATTTCACATTAATTGATAAATAAAGTTACTTTTCAAATAATGCAATGAGAAACATCATTTTGTTCATCTATTATTACAAGTCACTTCTATTACAAGTTGAATGCTTACAATTCTGTAACAAATTACTAAAGATATTTCGACTACGAACTTTATTACGTTCATAATCTCCGATATGTAAGAGAATATTGAACCACTACACTATTGAAGAAAATTCTTGAATTGTTTTTCGACTTATCAGTTAATTCAAATTCGTTTTCTATAATTTTTATGTAAATCGTGTTAGCATATTGTTACGTGTTATAGATACGAGCAATCTGAAATTGTATGATTTTTTTTCGAATTCATATGTCGTAATGTTCAGTTGTCGCCAAGCGATTATTAATTTAGATGTATGTGAGAAGTATCAATTGAGCGATTGACCAGAATAGTACTTACGATTTATAAATGAATAAATTGTCTTTCGTTTTGATAATAAAGTTGTACAGGGTGATTTTTTTATCTTGAGACAACTGAATATCTTGAAAACTAAGGATCGTATCAAGAAATGTTTCGAATAAAATTTTTTGTCTTAGAGGGGCCTATTAGATAATACCAATCTCGACCTATCACTTCCACTTGCGAATTTCAAATGGGAACCCCTATTTTTTTATAGTGAATTCGGATTTTCCGCAAAAAAATACATAGATTTGGTTTGAAACATTTTGTTTGTTTTTCCAGTAGATGGCAGTGTAATCGTAGAAAATATAATTTTCGCAATTCCAATGAAATTGCAACAGGGGGTGAAAAAACATGATCTTGCTTTTA
>JABFQD010005169.1:0-10972 GCA_022817045.1 Psix sp. ZL-2020
TATTTATTTAAGTTTGAAGATTGTTTATCCACAATTTTTTTCATCGTAAAATATTCATTTAATTTGAAATTGTTTGATTGACATATTTACATATTTAATTAATTAGTGAAAATAATTGATTCAAATATCATTTTTGAGGCCTCTGGTGGAAATTGAAATTACACATTTTCAATAATATATATCTATTCTAATACTAAAAGTACAAATTTTCGTAAACAAAAAGTTTCTGATTAAGTCTCTAAATAAAATAATATAACGAATAAACCATTTTATGATTCATTTAGCTATTTTTAAACACAAAAATTTAATTAACAATAAAACATTGTTAAAAATATTCCTTTAAACTGTAAATGAACTGAAGTCATTTTAAACAAGTTAAATTTTCTTACATAAAATTTATGATATAAATTTTTAAATAAATCATTGTATGAAAATGTTTTAGTTTGTGATAGAGTTTCATAGATTCATGTTTTAAAGTTTCACAAGATCTCTTTATTGTAAATCTGTAATCCTTTAAGATAACATGCGTAAAACTAACCGAATCGTTCAAAACTAATTGATTATTCAAATGATAGGTATTTGCTGGTCTACTTGAACCTGTCGCAAGCAATCATGCCATGAAAGTTCTGCGCGCGGTAGAATCGCGGCGACAAAATCAAAGAGACGTTGAGGATCCTGTTGGACTGGAAGATCGTGTTCCAGGGCAAATTGTGCCACTTGAGTTGGATGCCACGCGTGAGGACAGTTTACGCGCTTGTTTAGACTCAGTTAGGGCGAAACTTCCAGCCGGTGAGGATGGTAAGTTTTAGCTCTCAATTTAATCTACGCCCGTAATGCCAAGCTAAGTTATGGTCGTCCAAGATTACCGAGCCGCTTCCATTTCACTTAGGCCGCTACTTTTCGAGCTGCGTATTTCAAATCCTTTATATATTACAACTATTTTGTGTAAACAGTTTCAGATACATTTTCGCTAAGCTTAATGCAGTTGCTTTTAAGAAGGTTTTTACAATCAATTTGAAAAATGAATTCTTTTATTTTTTTGTATTTATTATAGGTTAAAGAGATAAGTGGGTATAATTTGTCAAATTAATTTAATACATGATTTTAAACAGTTTTTTAAGTTTTCTATTCTTATACATGTATTCAAAAAAATGTATAAATAATGGATTATTTTGGAACAGTTTGAAAATTATTTCATTTTGAATGTGTTTTATTCAATTGAAATCAAACATCATTGATCGTAGAAATTAAACAAAAATAATTTGGGAAGTATTAACTGTAATTATATATTATTATTACTATATTGGAAGAATTGTTTTTCATGATAATATTATATCAATATGACATTGAATGAAACAAAGGAAAAATGACATTACTATTCATAAAACAAGAGTTTTATGAATAGAGTTAAATTATTTTATTATTCATACTTATAATTTGGGTCGGTGATGCGTTAATTTTATATTTAAATAATACTATTTCATTAAAGTCAATGGTCTCATGAAGTATACTCAATAGTAATAGGAATTACGATGAAAATACCAAGAATGGAATCACGCTTTTATCATAAAACAACCTCAATTAAATAAGCTAATTTTGTATCAGAAAATCTACATTAATAAAAATTATGAAACTCCCATAAAAATGGGCTGTTTTTTATTTAAGACTCTCATTTCCCACTTTTAGTCAGTTTGATATAAATTCTATTTTTTAAATATTATACGTTGATTACTCGGATCATTAACGTTATACGGAATCAACAGAACGTTTTTGACGCGAGCAAACTCGGTCTTAATGGTAATCGCAGATAAATTCGATTGGAGAGCTCTACATTGAATCCAAGAATATCAAATGAAATATGCAATCGAACAAGAGCACAGAGTTAGGGGAATTCAGTTAGGAAGCTTAACATTGAAATTAATGGTCATAGTTTGAATTAATTCATCGAGATTAGAACTTTGTTGGTTCCAACCACACACGGGAGTTTTTTTCTTTTTGTCAGAATATGATAAATAATATAATTTGATGAAACTGTGACAGTGAAATGTTTCGAAACTAATCATAGTTTGTTGTGATGATTCTAGGTCTTTGGTCTGTGGTGCACACTGGAGGTTTGGCGTTACCAGGTCTCATCGAAAGACAAACCAGCTCAGCATGGGAATCAATGTTAAGGCATAATGTAGTGGCGCCTTTGAGAACTGCAAGAGTCTTCATTCCTCTTTTACGCGCAAAAAGAGGTACTCTTGAAGTGCTGCTTTCATTACCGGGTCGATTATAATATGTCATATGATCATTCATTTGCACAACCCCTGTTAAAGAAATTATGATTAAGTATTCAAAAAAACCAATTATCCATATCGAACTCTAAGCGATTTTAATATTTAAAAAGATAATTGTTTAAAAATTCATAACAATATATATATAGAATACTTTTCCATTAATTATTTTTAATTTATCATTTAATTTTAATTTCAAACATGTTGTGTTATATAAATTCTATTTGTATATTTTTATCATTCATTACAATTATATTATTATTATTTTGAACCTAGTAAAATTAAAAAATCTAGTTCAATTTTTTATTTATTTTAATTTTGATAAATATTTTGTATGAGTGTGCATCATAAATTATTTTTATGAACCATGTTTTCATTACGGGAGCTGCAACATTCAAATTAATAATATATGTTTTAAAATAATTTTAATAGAAGTAGAATTTTAAATATAAACAAAATCGATCATTTATTAGTTAATTTTAATTATTTTATTACCGAGCACCGTTTTAAAAAACAAAGAGAAATGTAATTTTTTAAAAATTTTTCGAACACAGTTTTCACTAAAAAAAAGTATTATCAAAAAGAAATCTTAGTTCTGAACGAAATTCGAATTTTGATTTTCATTTTAAAAACGTGCAAATTTTATTCATTTCCAATTATATCGAAAATCAGATCCATGTATAGTGTCAAATAAACCGAACACTTTACCGTCAAGTTTTCACGGCACGTAAAATAAATTCAGGCGAGATTTAATCAAAGGAATTTGAGCCTGAATGTAAGTGTTCGACTAATACTCGTGCGATATTGCGTATCACAAGAACCGCCACGTATTTTTTGCCAAACAATCGAAATTCAGTTCACTAAAAGATTCGCCGTCTCATGTTACGTAAAAGCATCACGAAAATGTCTAGAAAGTCGTGGAAAAATGTCGCATCGAATTAGTTAAAGCCATTTCTTGGCTTGATTATTGTCAATAAGCGGGACAAATGGATGATAATGGATAATACCAAAACTAAAAAAAAAAAATACTTTTGTTAGTAGTGCCAAGATAAACAGAAAAAATGTCGTAATAAAGAACTAAAATGATGAATTTACGTTAACTTGGCAAATGCTCTACTTGCAAAACGATCTGTTTTCCTGAACAAAAAGGAGGTATAAAAATCGCGTCTTATTTTTTAAAGCCCACGCGATAAATAGAGCAGAGTAAATTTCCGGATTGCGAATCGTCTCCTTAAGTGCGGAGAAAAATGTCTTGGTTCGGTATGATGGATGTCGCTCATGCAATGTTCGTCAAATGTTTTAACTGAGGAAGTTGGTCGGATGAGCACAAAAACGCATAATACATTTTTCCCAGGACCAACATCGTCGGTTCCAAATTCCGCTTAATGTATCCTAGATGTGATTTATTAAAGTTTGTCTTTTTTTAGGACGCATTATTCTCTTAGGAGACTCGGACACGGCCTATGGCGCGAAAGTTGGCGCCGGATTGGTTGCATACAGTGCTTCGCGCAAAGCCGTAGAGGGCGCAGCGGAAGCTTTGCGGAATGAGCTTGTATCTTCTGGGGTGGATGTCGTGTTGCTGAAACCACCAGCGGTCAACCCGGTTGCCTTGTACAGCCCTCCGGTCCTAAAAACGTTGGTATCATTATACTCCTAAAACATAATCTTTATTTACATCAGGGATGAAATCAAATTGACAGATAAGATAAACTATAATTAGCTTCTCGAGTATGAAAAGGCCAAATTTGTTCGTTTCGATTAAATTTGAGTGCCGTTTTGAAGTGCGCACGTTTGTTACGAAATAAAGATATATGATTTATTTATTATGTATGAATAGATCCAAATTGGAGCCTGGATCATCCTCTTGCGAAGGAATATGGACGGCCCCGCTTTCAGCACAATCTGTGAGGAATTCAGTTTTACCGGCACTAACGATGGTTTGTCCGTATAAATCATTCAACATGGAAGTAAAGACTCCACTCTTGCAACGAATGATCAAGTGAATCATCAGAATGGCCTGCCTTTAATTATATTACGTTTACTAATGATTATTAACAAAACTTTTATAAACGTCGAAATCAATATCCATATGTCAACGCGACACATGCGCAGTCTGTAAGACATAGGCAATCTGAAGAGTCCAAAGACAAAAATTATATAGCTCATTAGCTTTTGTTTGTATGTCATGTTGCCATACGTTGTTAATTCGAGATCGTTAATGCTGCGTTGTTCATGCGCCATAATCATTTTTCGACATTGTATCTCAATACAATTGTTTCATCACCGACATTCTATATTAACATTTGTTTCTATCTAGAATTAATTATTTGTATAAAATTGTAAAATATATTTTGTAATTAAACTTCTGACATTACGTGGACTTGTTCATTAATAACCTGTCTCTATCATGTGGAATTAATCGGAGTAATTTTAAGTATTAGTAATATAATGGCGGTTTGGTATTCGTATTCTACTATGTTGTTAATATTTATTCAAATCATAGACATGCTATATAGATCTAGAGAATATATTGATGATGCATTTGTTTGTTACATATACAAAGTCAATAAATGGTGAAATTGTTGATAAAATATTAATAAAATATGGAAAATTCATTGATAATACATTACACATACATTATCTATATGTTATTCATTATTATATTTTCATGATAATTTGTTAAAATTGAATCTTATTTTTTCATAATACCATTTATAAACTAAAAATTAACTAAAGAATTTTTTCGTGATATTGATTACAAAATATTATTTAATAAAAAACGCATTTTTTCAAATAAATGAAACATTCGAAATTTTATTATTTCTTTATTTATAAAATTTCACAAAAATAAATAAATGAAAAGGAAATATCTGATTTTTCATAATTAAATTTAGATTTGTCTGAATCCAATTAGATTTAAATGAATAAGGCAGAATTCATTGAATTTATTTAAATTTTAAAAATTATATAAATAAATCCGTAATATGTCGATAATATATATGTAAATCATATACAGAAGATTACTAAGATAACTTAGTAATATATATCCTAATGATATTATAAATTTATTTGTAAAATAAGGACATTATTCGGGTGTTTATTCTGTATAGATGTGTTATTTATATTAAACGTTGTCAATATGCTCTTATCATATTGTAATGTATTGTATTAGTTGTATTTTATAAAAAATAATAAAAAAAAATAATCTTGATAAATTTCACAATCTTCGTAATTCTTATCCGAAATCTTAACAATAAAATCATAAGATGAATAATTTCGAATTACAAATATTTATATACGGTTTTAGTTGACTGATTTTAAATGAAATTTGTGAATTTTTCATAAATGTGGCAAACCAAACTGGGGTTTCAAAAACACAAACAATTCCATTTATTTTATTTTATATTCTCTCTCTATATATATATACCGAAATTCAGTGCGTGCATGATTTATTCAGCTTTATGACAACACCAATGTCGGGTTTATTTGATTGCGAAATGCGAAGTTCCGTGCACTGGGTAGTGAGTCGTCAAAACGGCAGTGAATCGTCAATCATTATACAGAACTATAGGTGAGAATTTTCAAATATATATGCACATAATCAATCCGTCGAACTATATGTTTCTATTATCACAATACGCTTTACGTGTAATACATTGCAATAGATTAATCAGATTAATCTTATTATAATTTTCATGATCCAGTTGGAAACAATATAAATTATCACTACTAATGCGTAAAATAAGGTAGTTTATTTTTTATTTCGTTAACAAGCCTTTGCGAAATATCCTTAAGCTTTCACTGATGGAATAACAATATTTTTGTTTTGCCCTCATTAACTGGCAGTGCGTCCTTGATTATTCGATAAATTGTTCAAACATGTCAGCGACATAATTTTGTTTGTTAGTATATCTAAAGCACGAAAATTCATGAATACTTAATGAACTAAAATTGCATAATTTAATAAGCGCATTGTTACTCGTTTATCATTTTTCAGTTTTTATTTATAAATGATCTCCTCGGTATAACAACTCAAGGTACATGCGAATTTTATGCGAATCTGAATTCGCAAAATCTGTTAGTTAGCACACTTCCAATTATGAATGGCCATAAATTGTATGTATGAATATAATTGTCCTATACTATTATAACGGCAGATTAAAAAGATATACCGATATCACAAATTGTGATCCATCCAACAAAAAAGGGTCTTACGCTAAAAACACTTTCATAAAATTGAAGAGATTTATTAAGTAATGATGTTTTTTTTCACACAGTCGCAAAGATAAATCTTTGGTTGGAACTTCCGGGAACGTATATACTCGTAAAAAATAGATCTAGAATTATATCAGTAACATCCCCTACGCAAAGCAACTTTTTCCTTGTATTTTATTCGTAGATGATATAAAAATGTTTGCCGAGCGACAGTTCAAATTTTTCATGGAAGTTTCCATCAGCGATTACTATGTCAAACAATTTGCGTTATAATAAATTAGGTTACTATAATTGTTGTTACATAAATAATGCAATGTTTCATTTTTCAACTACAAAATTCCTTGACGTATTTCTGAGCATAATAACTTTGAATTTAATGCAGGCTTAATGAAAAACGTTCCAATTAAAGAACCTTATTAATTAATTCAGAAACTGTAATCATGAATAATGCGCGTCGTTGTATATTAATATTTGTTAAATTATTACTCTGTCGAGCAAACTTTATGGAGCTTCAAGTTTATGACAGATGTTTCATTTGTGTTACACTCCAGCCTTACATTAACTTTCTGTCAGTCGTAGAAAAATACATTACCAAATTGGCCAATTCGTGGAAGCTCCAGATCTTGCGTTTTTCGTTCGATTATCGCACACTAAACATGACTTGTAAAATGTTCGCGCGCCATGACAGCGCATAGACTATACGCTAAAACGAAAGCGAATGAAATATTAAAAGCCACACGTATGATTTACGCCGGGTAACTTCCATAAAATCATTATTCTTCCGAAATTTCGTTAAGTGAACTTTTACCATTTGCGCTTTAAACGCGCAACTCTTATTGATTTTCTATAAAAGTTGCCGAGATTTGCGATAATGTAACTGTCAGATAAAAGATATCAGAAAAAAATATCGTTTGAACTCCGCACTCGTCGATCCATATTTTAAAGCAGCAAGTTCGATCTATTCTAACTATTCGAGAGGGGAATTACTTTTATCGAGAAGATCCTTAAGTATGTTTCTACCATTGTTGTAATTTCTGACTTATTTCGGTGCGTTCAATTTATCAATAAATTTCATGCATGTCCGCACGGATCGTTCATTCTCGGAAAATACGAATTGTTAAGAGTCGTAGCTTTTACATTTTTATTTTTTGTATTAGCACAGGGCAATGATTGAGAATGCACAGAGGATTCTACAGACTTTTCGTGAGTCTATTAGAATGATGCGATTCTTAATATTTTGTTATGAACATATTTTTGAACTCAACACAGCTAAAAAAAAGTACGGTTATAAAGCGCGACTGATTATTAAGTATTAGTTCTGAAGTTAACGTAAAACAGAAAGCAAAGCTGCGTTGATGTATTGTTATGTTATTATTAATTTGATGTCAAAATAGGCTGGGGTTAAGCGTACTTTGTAATTAAGGAATTTCTCGGGCGATTCGGCTTTAACGGAAGTAAGATCACGCAATATGAAGTAATCAACGTAAACTATGTGGAATAGTAGCACAAAGTAATCGAGTAGCGCATTGTATTTATAATGAGTCGATAGTTGAAATCACACAAAATTACGTTTTCTTGTTGAGTAAGTCAGAAACTCACTTTTTTAATGTTTTGTTATTCAACCCAAGGTAAAAAATGTCATTTTGATAATTTAAAGTTTGATATCATATAAGCTTTAGTCAACAAATTCATTCAACGTCATTTTCAGATCAGCTTGATAAAACGATTGTATGGAATTGTATGGAATGTGCTTACTTAGTTGTAATGACGCTTGTTCATAAAATGAAGTGACTATTCAGCAAAAACGTTATATTTCATTTCATACAATCTTTTTCTTTTAATCGGAACTTTCGGAATAACATACGACTTTAGTAGGTTTTATGTTATGTAGAAAAAATGGAAGAAGACGATAGAGATAAACATGTTTTGTTATTAAAAAAAATTCAAGGATTAAAATATTAACATTCTGGATGTTTAAGCTGGCATCAGTAAATTGTATTATTATTTTTTTCTAATTTACTACTTTTTATATGTTGAAGATATGTCATTTTTGGAAAAATGATATTTCTGCTTACTGGCGGTTCTTTTAGTATGATAACGCTACCAACAAAGTATCCCGCAAGATTAAATATGAAGTAAATGTGTAACAAGTTCATGGATTACGAAATTAATAAGTTGATGAATGTATTTAATTAATACATATACTTTTTCAGCATATGTGCTTGTACATATATATATATTTATTGATACTACTATTAATATAATTCTTTTAATTAATTTAAATTTCAAAGGATACAAAAATAATATTCTAATGTGCAAGTTAGAAGTTGATTCAGAAATTATAAAAAAAATCATTATAATTAAATATTACCGCAAGTTTAAACAACTAATCAATAGAGACAAAATTAATGAAATTGGATATTGTATAAATTAAGTACAGTTAAAAGTTCATGTTTCTAAAATATATATTTTATTTTTTGTTGAAAGAAATTATATTGTCATTTATAATATTAGTTTGGAATACTAAAATATTGGTGAACATATGTTTGGCAACATATTGGATATACAAATACTAAATAACTTAATATAGGGTCATTTTGAACCCCAATATACGAATATTTCGAAAACGGTAAGAAAACTCTAACAACGAAAATTTGAAAACGGATTCATGTTTAGGTGATAAAAAAATCCCTAGAAAAGAAATTTTCACTCCATGTTATAGAGGGGAAACCAAACTATATATTTATATTTTATTTTTAATATTTATTTAACAAAGAGGTATACAGCTAAACTTAGTTTTTTTATTGGTGTAGTTTTAGAAAAGGTAATATTTATAGATTGAAATAATAGATAAAAATGTTTATAAAAATAAACTCTCATCAATATCTTGTGACACTGTTTTAATTAATCATTTTTTAATACTAAGCATTCTAATACTTCATCGTCACCAATTTCGCTATTTGATAATCATAATTTATATTTTTGATGAGAAATAAAAATCGCTTAAAATTATTAAAAGTAGTTGTTTTTTAATTAAAGTAAAACAAGAAATTTGTCTAATAGCTTAAAAACTATATAAAAAATTAAAATGATAAAACATTTTTTGAAAAGAATAAAATAATTTTTTAATCATTTCAATAGTAAACTGTAAAATTTATAGAAATACAGTAAAATTGTTTTCAGGGATCTTACGTTCAATAGTGAATTGTAATAAAGAATAATAATGGTTTTTTTGTAGCGACACCTGATCACATGCGAAAATTTCGATAATAAATCTTTTGCCTGGTATTACATCCATACATATTGCAGCTGAATGTCTCGGAAACGATTAATACCTTCTAAGAATTGAATTGCAAGCATCGAATATAAAGAAAAGTTTTTATTATTGGATTATTTTCAACGAAATAATTTATTTTTTAATGAAAAAAAGAACGTGTTTTAAGAGTAATGCTGTAGTTTTGGCAGCGTATATATATTCAACGATGTATGTATCTCACGTCTATTACATTAATCTTAATTAATAAAACAATTTTTTGTTAAGTCATTACATTTAGCAACGTAAATAAATTCAGATGCGTTAAACCAAGATTTAGTAATTTTCATCAAGCGGATTAAAATATTTTTAAAACTAGAAAATGGATACTGAATTGCAGTAATCTCTATTAATGATAGTAAATAGAGATTTTTTTTAAAAAGCTAGTATTAAAATAGTTCTTTCCATAAAACCATCGATGTATTTGTGCGTTAAATTCTTAATTCTTCATTATCATTCCTAAACTTCCAAAGCAAACTCGTCACGTTTTTGTGTTAATGAAAATAGGATACTGCAACTGCTGTATCGGTATCTGTAATCACGAATATTTACGAACTTCGTTCAAATATTGATTGATTTTAGTATTTTTGTATACATTGTTTGATTGAAATTGATAAAATGTTGATTAATGAAAAATTACATCTAAATTACTTTCAAACGGACATTTTTCTTTTAGTCATTTTTAGATAATTTAGTTAAATTTTAATTTTCTAACGAATTAAAACGATAAAACTGTGTAGGAGAAACGTATAATACAGGTCAAATTGTACTAGTTTATTTTACATTATAGGAATTTCATTGCACATACAATTACTCTTAAATATATTTCATGATGAAGATTATCATTACTTCTCAATGTAAATTTACCTAACGAAAATAGATTTGGATGAATCTTTTTAACTTAAGAATTACATTTCTATCACTTTGTCATCTGCTTTTCCAATTTGCTTCTAGTCTGTTTTAAGTATATGTAATTGTACATTATTCATCTAACTGTGGAACACAAGATGTTCATTATATTCAGAGATCTGCTAGTGTCATGATCGAATTCCTCTACGGCGATATTTGTATGGAGATTTACATTTGGAACATGCCACAAAATGACTTCAGGAATAATAGAGTAAAGCTCAGATCGGTTTTGCTCGATTACTAACTCGTAAACCAATGC
>JABFQD010005170.1:0-10970 GCA_022817045.1 Psix sp. ZL-2020
TTATTATTAGATTTAAAAAAGGAAAACAATATTTAAATTATTATTAATATATATTTAATATAATATTAATTGAATATAAGCAGGCATATTTTTTTTTATTTAAAAATATTGGAATTGAAACTAAGAAGAAGTGATTTCTATTTGTTATATATAATAATACTAAATCATATTATTATTTTTAAGCTCTACTAAGATAAAACATGTAATAAAACCTAAAACAACAAATAATAAGCCAAAAGTATTTTAGGCACATTTCATAAATTACCCTATAAACTTTTCATACTGTTTATTAAAGTTATAGTTTATTTCAAAGTAAATAAAATATTATTAAAAACATACAAACTGAACTAAGAATTAATATATTCTTGTTATTCGATTAAAACCAAAAAAAACAATATTTTACATGAATTAAATTTTGGCACAGTTTTTTATTAAAATATAATTTCTGAATCTTTCGTTCTGTATTTTATTTTTGGTCACCCTCTGCCATGTTCTAGATTTTCTTTATTTTCAATATAGTTTATTTTCCTTTTTTCAATAAATGGTTGTTTTAAATATTAGTTAGGAGTGATATGATATTTAATTTATGACTAATTCTGTATTTTTAATTCGAAATCACCAAAAATAAATATTTTTGAAAAGTTTTAATTTTATCATAAAAACTATTATAAAAATAATGGGTACAGCAGAGTTCGGTAAGATATTTTTTGACAAATTAATATGATATACTTTACGAGCAACGTAATTTTTAATTTATTAAAATTCTTAATTCCAAAATCGCGTTTTTAAGCTACTCAGTCAAAATCTTCAGATAAATAAAACGAAAAAGTTATGAAATCGCTGGCATTTTCAATTATCATATATCTTATTATATTACAAGCTGATCTCATATTTTATTTTTATTTCTGCAATTTAGATTAAATCTGTTCATTATAAAATAAGAATTAATTAAATTAAACGATTTCAATTAAGTTATGAAATCCAAAGATGATTACTTAAAACCAAATTTAGTATCTGATTTTAATTTTTCTGTTCAACCATGTTTAAATTAATTTGAACTGATTCATTAGATGTCAAAGTAAGCACCAGAATAAGCTGTAAGTGATGTTTTTAAAGACAAGCAAAATATCAGCTATTCTCAACGTAATACATTTTAGCGTAGTATGCGACTCTGTAATTAGGTTTAGTTCTAGCTTTAGATATGTTAAGAAGTAGGACAACAACGCACTGTCGACAATTAATTGTGAAGCGCTTCCAAATGTTTATAAACCACGAAAGAAACGTTACAATGTATTGTTTGAATGAATGTATCAGAAGCTGTAGGAACAACATGTGGAAATTGTAATGGAAGATTCCATTATACTTGTAACGTTATATCATAATTATATGTTTTTGTAAAATTTACAAACAGAACTAGAACATTTCCCAAAACATAGAACAATATAAATGCTAAATATATAAAGAAGAAACATTTTTATAACATTAAAAATGATTAACAATAAACAAGTTTTGTTTAGAAGTTTGTGCAGTTATAGTACTAACTTAAAACTTATAAGTAATATTTGAAGAAACTAAAAACATGTTTATATTTATATCTTACGTAGATGACTATTGACTATTTTTCGAAATTTCAGTTTTGTTTTTTTTTGTTTTTATGTTTTTTATTATGTTTTTTAAACACAACAAAATTATAGTGAATGGCCAATTTTTTAGAAAAAAAATGTTGGTTTATTAAATAATCATTTGGTAATGTAATAAAATTTATAGAACGTTAGGATCTTATTTCTTCTATGAAGAAAAGATCGTCTTTTTTACACTAATAGGTAAAAGGATATACGAAAGCAAAATATAAGACTCTTTAATTTTTAAACCACTGTAGCTCTTTCGGAGTTGTAGTTCTATAATTTCACTTTAAGTAAAAGAAAATTTAATAGGTAAAATAAAAAAATGTAATTACACGCTGACAACAAATTAAATACTTACTCGAAGACCGAGCTTTTTTGAAACTCTGAAATAAAACATTAAAAATTGTTTAAAATAAAATATTTCGTACCTTAATTTAGCGATAAGAATTTTAAACTTCTGTTAAAGTTATTGAAGTTATATTAATTTAAATATTGAAATAATCTGCCTTATTCCAGATAAAATATTTTATTGATCTGAATTAAATAATTTTATTAATTAATGATTATTCAACATTAATTAGTAAGATACATTTTTATTTTCATCCGTTTAAGTAACTATTTAAGCTGAAGAATTACTCGTTTATTATAAGATTAGGAAATTCCTGTATAATCTTATCAAAACATCCCATTAAATAAGAATCCCACTGCATTATATTTTGTCATACTGAGACAATTAATTATAATAGTAAAACTGATTATGTTAGTTAAATAAGTCTTGACTTAAAATATTCCTTATTTCCAATGAAATTTAGATTCTCCTGTAATGAATCAAAATATTCCATGCGAGAGTGCCAATTACAAATACCCTGATTTAGTAGTGGCAGTAGAAGTAGTACTTCACCTTAAGCATAAAAAATACATTCTAAAATGAATGCTACTCTTGAAATTCGATTCTGTCATGTAAAACATCGAATTATCATTTTTAGGTTCTTGACTTAGTTTTCAGCAAAGACAAATTTTATCCCGTTTTTAAAATATAGTTCACAAATCTATTTGATTTAAATGCAGACAATTTGATATTATTAAATATAATTTTTTATTTTTAATGAAATTCATGACCGTGTGTATAAGAAAATATTTTAAAATAAAACTCTTTCAAAAGAAGGCATTATTTTTCTGTAGAATATTTTGTTTCGTTCATAGAACGAGTAAGCATCGCGTCGTTTGATTATATTTAAAATTAATGAAAACGACATGACTCAAGAACGCGAGCTTGAAGCTATGAATAATTTGAATGAAATCAGGAACATTATAAAAAAACTGATTTGAGTGGTCTATTTTATGAAATGAAATCATATGTCATTTCATAACTCAGAACTAACAAAAGATGAGGCGTATGGAAAAATGTAGCTCAAAAATTAAAGCGTATTCACAATTGTTGGATGAAATGGTGAATTTATGAGCGGCGCGGACCTGCCCATTGAGTCATAATTCAATTCGCAGATGCTTAATAGTAGAAGAAGTTTAAGGAATGCATTAATAGTAGTTCACGCGATATTATAGCAGGACAGCGAAAATACCACGTATATTACGTACAAACGACATTTCTCATGAGCAAACTAGCTCTCTCTAACTCATTCTTCCTCTCCCTCATTTCAATAATTTCTAGGGTCATTGTGATCGCGTTAATTTACGAGCCAATTAATTAACGCGGCAGAATATTCGACCATGCGAAAAGCGACTTATACAGAGTTCCAACTCCGCCGAACCCGCAACTATGAAAGTACCTCTTGAGTCAACTGAATTGTTTTCTTACTTTATTAACCTATCAGCTTAAAAATAATTATATATCATAAAGTTTTCGACTCTCTTTTTATGATACTTTCGAAACAATTGCTCCATATTTTCATTTTAAATGAAAGTATAGTATTTTACATTTTTTTAAAATTATTTTGTTTTATTTACTTTTGAATCTTTACCTTATCAATTATTTTCGAAAAAATGTTTTTTGAAAATTAAACATACAAAAATGTGTATACGCTGCGAAAAGTACAATGTCATTTTTTGCTAACATTTTATTTTATGTTATAAAAAACTTGTATGGTTAACCAAATAAAAGCAGTTTACACTGAGAAAATGAAACGAATATCTTAAATATCATTCTGTTTAATATTATGAAAATATATTTAAATAAAATTTGGATAATATGTTGTAAAATATTTGTTGTTAAATCATTCATAGAAATGATTTCTTTTTAAATTACGATTTTAATGATCATACTTGTAAATATTTATATATGATAATAAATTTTTCATTTATCTTAGCGTTTTATTAATTCAACAACATAATTTATTGCATGCGATTGAACAATAAATTTTATAACAGATAAATTTAATAATAATAATATTTTATCTATTTTACGACGATGAATAAACTGATTTTTTTATAGATTTGTTCAATATAAGCGATACTAATATCTTGTCTATTTTTTCTATCTTATTTGCATAAAATATTAAATGTGACAATTTTTTGCGCATTTCTTTCTTACAACTAGACTCAGGATCATGTAATTCGTACATAAAAATCTTATCAGATTTTAATGGTTATATTAAAAAATATGTCTTCTGGCATGCCGAAACTATAGTATTATTTTGAATCAATTGAATAGATATTCTATTTACGCAAGATTGTCGTAAATTTTTTATAAATCAAACATTAAATTAAAACATTTTAACGTAATGAAAATGATTTTTTCAACAAAAACTTACTTTACTGTAAAATATAATAATTTTATAATACATATATAGGTGCATAATTAAAAATTGTTTTCTCATATGCCATGATAGGAACTGTATTATGTTGATATATTATTAATATTAATATGTAACAAAGTATTATTAATGTATATAGGACTCTGTTAGTATTAGATATAAATAATAAAATACATTAAAATAAAATTTATAAATGAAATCACTTTTTTGTGTTCCAATATGTATAATGAGAAATTGTTAGAGAAACTATATAACTTCGAAACTACAAATTTACAATAACCTATACATAGCAAGATTTGTACACATATTGTATACTAGTCTATACACGCAATTTAAATAATCACTATCTAAATAGTGGAATATGAATTCTACAATATGAATAGTTACGGCAACTATTTGAAATAATTACAATCTTTAGTGTGATGCACGAGGAGAATATAAATATAAAAATCACTATTTTAGTAGTAAAATAAATAATATATTAGTAAATGAAGAACTATTTTACTTGGTGAAATTACATACTAAATAACATATACATATGTATATATAGTAATGTTTAATATTCAATAACAATTATGCATTCAAGTTTATTTTTATATGATTCTGATTAATAATTTTTTGCATCTCTTATGAAATATAAATTAATACTCAGGTAACACATATAATAATATTTATAAAATTGTATAAATATATTTTTGAGTTAAATTACAAATGTGTTTTTGTAAAAAAGTAAGAAGAAAAGCTCGGTTACATAAGATGAAGATATAAATTTGGCTTATGTTTTACGTGGTCGACTTTTTTGAAAGATCTGGCAAAGTCGGTATGCACGGTATAAAAGATAGAAATAATTTATACTGCTCTATCAAGTGAAGCACTGCGGCAGACGGTTTGTATGTGTATGTGCCATTGATAGACCGCTATTCGTTAATGATAGGAAAAAAAAGGAATTTTTTAATTCACCTACTACATACTTAAATATATTTACGTGTTAGTTTAATTATATGCCAATCATAATTTGTTCTTTATCTAAATATCTCAAATAAATAATTTATTTATTGACACAGTTGAAAGCTTTATTAATAGTTTATATAATCAAAATACACTATCTGTCCATTTATAGTTAAACTGAGAAAAATCAGTTGGAAGTGAAATAATAATTTATATGCTATAAATTATTATTTTTTCTGCGCAAGTTCAATATTTACAGTGCATAGAAAGAATTGAATTTAGTAGTTTATTATATCGTTCTTATAAAACACACGAGTTGACTATAACATTAGTTAAATTTATTGCAATCGATTTTATTAATCTATAATGAATAGATATTGAACATTTCGTCAACATTTGAAGCAAGTAAATACACTTACATTAAGAACAAACGATAATATTTGAACATATAAAAACTGAACTCATAAATGATTCTGAGTTTTGAAATTTTAATATTGTAATAAACTTTGTTCCGCAAGTTTGGAATTGTCAATACTTGCTGACCATGTGGTCGAATCGATTGAACACTTGCTGATCCATTGTAGATGGCGGTAATTGGCAAGTTATCTTTCCCACAACACGCTTTTGTTACATCTAATACTGAACATAAAATCCTGATGGATTTAAAAGGCACACAAACTTTCCGACGCCTGGATAATTTTGTTTTTATGATGATACTCCAATGGAGCTAAGTTTATGGAGTTTTAGATTATGGTGCTATATTGATTATGATGATGTAGTAAACAAGGTTCCTTGTTAATTTGAACTAATATGAATTTATCATGTTGATTAAACATGCACGTCCATGTTTTAGTACAGAAAAAGCGATAAAAATATATATTAATTGAACTGTATTTTAGTTCGAATGAAAAAGGCAAAAACAAATGATTTTTTTACAATTATATAAATTCTCTATTTTCGTAACGAGAATAAAATTTGGAAAGCTTTTAAAGCTTTGTAGTCTCATTTTTATAAAAATAATAAATACATATTTGTTTAGATATTTTTGTTCAAGATTGATTTATTAATACTAACAATAAATTAATTTTACGATAAAAATAATGCGATATCAAACTTTAGTAGAATTTCATAAAAACGCGAGGAAAAATTAATGACAAATATAGATAGGAATATAGATATTTTCCGTTATTAATCATGCACAGAGCTTGGGAACATGCGTGCAACTGTCAGCAGTTCGTTGCAGCCATACGGGACAAGTTACCGCTTTGACTAATCGTTTTGCCATTAGGAATTAAGGAACTTGAACAATATATGATAAAATATAACCGCTATAAATGATCATAATATATATGATACATAACAAATATTTTAGAATATTGTATATACTTTCTATGATACTGCGTATTAAATATCACTTTTTGGTCAATCGTTTGATTATTAGAATAAATTATTAGTTAAATATCATATCTTGAATTGGGAAATATATTCATACAATATTAACTTATTAATACTACATTATTCACTATGGAGATATGCAAATCATGAATAGATTATTTATCTTTATTATGTTTGAGTAAAAAACAGCTTTTTTAAAAGTATTTTCAATTTCAAAAAGACTCAGTTCGCGCATGACAGATTTACGCTTGAAATCAGCGGACAGTTTTGTTTTTGAACTTCTTTTAATTAGAATGAAAGCTTTTTAGATTGCCCTTTTTTTAAGTCAAAACATTATGGTCTTCTCGAAAAGACCATAAATTAAACTTTGTATTTTACAATAAGAACATAATAATCAAAAGTTCATTAATAAGTGAGCTGAAACGTTGATGTATGTACCTTTCAAATAAATAATGAAACATAATATTTGATTATACTTGAAGAACATTAATTTGCGACAATATAACAATTAATAAAAGCACTGTCTAAAAAACTTGAATTGCAATGACGTTGTTTTTTATTATGGCCAATAGAATGTTTCAGGTTGTAAAATAAATATAAATAAACGCTTGTGCGCATTTGAGAGGTTCAGCAATCAATAGATCTATTTACAAAATAGTAGATAGAAAAAAATTAAAATAAAAAAGCAAGTCACGCCCTTCAAAAAATCGATTCGTTTTATTCCCAAAATATCAATTTTCTTTAATCCACAAATATTAAAAAAGATGAAGGAATTTCAGATGTATTCGTTTTGGAATTGTTTTTACATTATTCGATAACGTTTAAATTATGGAACACTTCAGCAGGTGATGCTTATTTGAACTAATTGAACAACATTCGAGTTGGAACTTGAAATGTTTGCGTCGACATAAATTTTGTGACAAATAACTCACTCTCAGTGAATTGATTTACGAAAGCACCATTTGATCTGTAAATCTGGTTTTTTACAACAGCTGTTGGTCAATAGCTACTACTAGTGTGTGTTTCTGTTCCGGGTAATCGCAGTCGATTGATTATCGAGTAACAAAAGGTTTGCCTGGATTCATTTCTGGCCATGCGACAGCGTTCTCCGCGAACGCTAGCCTGTATCCGACAACCGTAAAATTCGTAATCCCCAAAAGTCAGCCTCACGGAAGAATGTCTCTGCCTCGTGGCCTTCTGTGAAGCCTGTACTTTTTAAACATTTTTCCAATTTTTTTCTTTATTACAACACAATTACCAAGTCGAATATTGCGCGAACCTTTTTTTAGATTTGCATTTCCAGTTTGTAGAAGTCTCGTTTTCAGATAGCATTTCATCTTAAATGATTGTCTGCAGCGGTATATAAATAAAACGGGCAAATTGGGTTATATTTTTAGTGCATAATACATATTGAAATACACTACAGAATTTCATTATATAAGAAAAAAATGATTATAGACTTGTCTAGAACATTTTGAATGTAAGTAACAAAAAGTGCATGACTTATGAAAAAGACGAAGTAAGCAAAAGACAAATCGCAGTAGAAGCGAAATAGCTGCAAGCGTTTCATAGCGAAGCTGCGAGAAAAACTGGCAAAGAGCAGCAGACACTTCAACTGGAAATACAGGCCAAATGGCAAAATGTGGCAGTCACAGTCACAGGAGTATAAATATGAGAAAATTTGAAGTATTAGATGGAAACTAGGCAACACCTGACGCAACTTTTAAGCTTATTTCGGATAAAATGTTAACAAACCTTGACCAATAATTTCTCACAGACAATAATTGCACAATTTGCAATGACTTATGTGCGAGTATGATTTTTTTACATTTTTTTCAATTATGTATTATTAAACGATATTATTATCGTGATAAAATTACAATTATTAATTGCTTTAAAATAAAATTCTTTTAATGATTGGTATCATTTTAAACAAATATATGTGTTTATATTACATTTGTTATTCGATCAATTTACAGAAAATGAAATTTAATAATTTTTTATCGAATTATTGTTGATTGTTAATAATAATGGAAAAAATATTACAGTAATTAGAATTATAGGTAAACTTTTTTCAGAAAATTTAATGTTAACATATTATTGTCTAAACTTTTATTCAATGTCAATTTGTGAAACAAAAGTCATTTCAATTTTAAATTTGTTCAAACTGTCTATACAATATTTTACTCCATTTTAAAATTGTGTAACTTGACTCGTAATCTGTAAATCTATAAATGTATAAAACATTAAAATTTTACAAATATAGTGTTGGATATTTTAATGTGAAAAAATAACAAAAATCTGACTATTGTTTTGTTTCAACCGAAATTTTTTATTGTCAATAAAACATGATTATTAACTAGAAAGATAAATAAATCGTTATGACTATATTCATTTGTAAAGTTTTAATTGAATATAGTATTTAATAATATGTAAAAAAGTTTCAAGTGCCAAATTCTTAAAATAGATGTAAAATTGTCTAAATTCTAGCATAAATTTTGCGTGAAAACAAATATTTCCTTTATTTTATAATTACATTATTTACAGAATATTTTATTTACATAAAAATATGTGTTATCTTATTATTTTGGAAAATCAAAATTCTAAAAATATCGAGGAACATATGTTTGATAATATAAATATTCTACAATTGTGAAGATTTGGGTTACAATATTGTAAGAAATCATTAATATAATCTTATTATTTATACCATTTTTATGAAAATATTTTTTGTATATGCAATTTAACTTGCCAATCAACTCACCCTCAGTTCGAAAAAAATTCTTAACGATTCCCTGACAAATTGTCAAGATGAAACATTGTATCCCACTTTAGGTAACTGATTGATGCTACTAGCTATTAGAACCATTAATTACACTTCATAACCTGACCTTTCATTCAATTTTTTAGCCATTTATTTATCAAACGCAAATTTGTTAATTTTGGCGGTGAGCTTCCAAGCGTGAGCAAGTTATAGTTTAACGTTCAATATATGTGACACATTCGCGCGCAATTATATGAACGTTATGGTTCATAAATTACATGTGAAAATCATCTGCGTCATGGCAACATCGCAAATTCTAGCAATTCCATCATGCGTATTATTTTATTATATTTTTATATCTATCGGCTGACATCGGACATGAAATGGGCGGCAATATATTTCAGACAGAAGAGGGTTACGACAAAACCAAGCTTCACGTCAATTCGCAAGACAATCAAGCGTCGCGTTACTCTTTATCCGCGTTAAGAGCAATGAACTTTTTACCCTTTTTCACCTCGAAGACGAACGAGAGGTTATTATCACTGCTTTTAAATTGAACATTGAGTGGCTTCAATAAAATATGACACGACTGGTTTTCAATCAAAAAGTGAACAGCTTTCACTTCAGATATCGATAGTTTTAACAAATCACGAAATCAAGAAATAGTATTGAATAAAAAAATATTTCATTTATGCCAATTATTTTTTGTAGCTTTTTGTGCTGTTTGCACTTTTCAGTGTAGTTCTGATAAATATCTTAACTGAAATTTTCACGGAGAGAAATAATTTAACTTTTTATACCAATTAAAATATCGTATATGTAATTTTAGACAAAGTATTGTGTTATAAGATATAAACTTTTTTCTTGGCCATCGGTAATTATCAATACTTTTTAAAAAATTCATTGTACAAAATAACTTGTCCTACATAATAATTTTCAATTTTCAGTTTATAAAATCCAGTTAGAAAAATATCAAAAATGAGAGAAGTAATATTCAATTCTAGTTCTTTTTTACGAATATGAAACATTGAAGAGACTAATAAATAACTGTGAGACGTACAACATGTAATGTGAAAATAGAAGTTTTCGTTCGAAGATAACGAGTCATTTGCAAATATATTAAAAAATTAGATATAAGCTTATAAAATATTTAAATTAGAGGATTGCATAGAAAAGTTCATACCGTTATTTAGGATGGATCGAATATCTAATTCTGTTTCTACTCAATGAAACACTTTTCTTTTTTTTGAAAATATGCATTTGATAGACTGTTGATTCCAATAAAAGTGTAAATTGTTGGAGTAAAGGGAAATATTTAACACATAATTATTTTCAAATGATGTATACAGTAGCGAAAAGAATTTGAAGTGAAAAGATTTATTTTGACTTTCAAAGAAAATGCTAAAAAAGACTTACAAATGTTTGCAATATATTTTTATATATTTTCATGTAATAACAAGTTGAATT
>JABFQD010005171.1:0-10969 GCA_022817045.1 Psix sp. ZL-2020
CATTCGGTTCGATTTACCGAGGACGAGATTTTTTCGGTCAATTTTAACTGCAACCGAACTACGAAACTCCTGGTCGAAAAGCGTGTTGTGATTTCTACGAATAAATTTTCACATGTTTGGTCTTCTACAGACAATTTTGACACCGAAAACACCTCCCCCAATGGCCAAAATCGTTCCAATGTTTTATCTAAATCATTGCATATATAAGATGTGACAGATGCACAATTTGGAATTTGATTAAAATTGACACTTCCTGATATGACCCATCCATAATCAGTAAATTGAGCTATGATTTATTTATCCTTCGAAACAAGGTTGACATCCTTCAAAATACTCGCAAAAAGTGAACGCTTATCGAAACATCATTCTTGCACGATTCCATTGTGGTATTTTTTTTAAACTGAAAAAGTTCGGTTTGTAGTTCGAGACTTCTTGCAAAGCGATTGCGGTCATGACTATTTTTAATGACGCATCGTCACGAAAAATTAGGTCGCAATTAATGCACGCGTTAACCACTTGCTGGACCGCGCCGTTAATGCCTGAAATTGATGTTTGGACCGAGAATTTTTTGAGCTTCAAGAATTGAAGAGCTTGTTCGGTGATAAATAATACCTCCCAGCCTGAATCGAGTATAATATAAGATGACATAACTTCAGGGCTTCAGAAATCTACTATAGCAGTGGCAAGAAATCTTTTCTTACCCGAATCTGCTTTAAAATATTAACACACCCAATAAAAAATTTTGCTGAACGTCTTCACTTCAAGAATCATGTGAAGATTCTCCGATCTTTTTGTTATTTTTAGGAAAAATTAATTCAAGGTGAGCATGATGTTTTTTGTGACAAGTTTAACACAAATATGAAGACAAATAATTCCTTGAAGATTGTTTGAACGTAAACAATTATTGCAATGTTTTACTTGTTACAATTTTAAATCCATCGAATCCAGTGCTAATTCATCGATGAGCTGGATGAAACACCCAGCTTCTTTATTACGATTTTATGTCATAGGCCCCACGGGTCCCTGTTGATATTCTCGATAATTGTTTGCCATTTTTTGGATTTTCCACTTCTAATGGCTGCGCGCAATTGTTTCTTTGCGGCCTTACGCTAAGTGGAGCGTAAGTTCGCCTCTGGGTCTTCCTTGAGCTCGCTGCGCCCGTTTCCTCAGCTGAAGACATGTCAATCTCTGCTTGGTTATTTCCCGCGTCCATCAATACGTTAGTCTCCTTGTCATTCTTTCTCTGTCTTTAGCGAGTCGTCGACGCGTTGCACGCTTCTGCAACAAGTCGTATAGTGCGATCGGCATGCGTTTCCGCGAGCTCGCGTCTCATGAGTCTGCAGCATTGGTCGGTAATTGATTAAGTCTCTCAATGTAAGGTTGCGATGAAGCTCTCCTCATCTATGCTTGCAGTGTTCCATACAGTTAGTTTGCGTATGTCGAGCCTTTTTTAGACAATATACAGGTGATCGCTTCAGTATAGTCTTTAATAACTCGCAACTCCCCTATCCTCCTCATCATTACTTCTGACGCGAAAGTCACGTCGGGTATTGTCTTGCAATATCCGAGCTTTCTAAACGTTGCTGTGGTTCCGGAGTTTACCATCATCAGCGCTACTCTAGCTGTCATCTCGATGATACGCTTTTCTCTAGAGTTTGGCTCCGGCATGCCCTACTTTGGCACCTTGGCGTTAAAGTCGCCGCCAAATACAATGTTTCCTCCTATCTCTACCAGTGTGTCTTCCAGCTCATCTAGCTTCCTCTGAAAGTCAGAGATCGACTCGTTGGGGGTGAGGTAGCAGCTCACGAATGTGGCTCTTTACTTCGCACTCAAACGAAGCCTCTAATTGCCCCTTGTCCTTCAATCGGGTAGTTTCCTCGGTCAGGTACCCAGATGGCGGCTGTTCCCAGGTGGTCCGAGAACGATCTCTCGTCGTCCCTGTCCTGGTACTGGAGAGTGAGAGAGAGAGAGAGAGAGAGAGAGAGAGAGTTGTTCGTGTGGGCTATTGAGCCTCGCGACCCACGATTACGGTAGAAAATAGTGCCCATTTACTGTTCTGGGCCTGTGATGAGGCCCGAGCAAACCTGGTCGTTTCCATCCGGCTGCTGTGGCTGCTGCTGCTTCCCCCCTCAGGCCCACCATGAGGACCTAGTCACTCATGGCAATGTCCTTCTCTTCTACCGGCACTGAACACTCGTTGGCACACACTATTACCAGAAACACGCATACGCTACGTCTAAATTAGCCTCGCCAGTACGAAGCAGAATGAGAAAAAAAACAAAAAAAGGCACGGTCGCGCAATCCTATATTTTGCTAACGTTACCTTAATTTTCGTGGCTTCGACAGTTTAACGAATTCTGGTTTAATTCGGCCGGTGGCGCGCGAGATTTTCCGGCCCGCCAATCAATGGGCCGATCAATCACGCGAGCCAATTATTGTCACACGGAATTTGGCGCTCGAGAAGCGCGGCTTCACGTAGTGACGACACAGTGTCACTACATGACACCGTGGAAATTTTTGGATATATGAGTTTATTATATGAAACGTTTTTGGCTGGAATAGACCATGTCGCAGAACAAAAGATCTCTCGAGAATAGTCTTCGTAAGAAAGAAATTTAAAAACTGTGCGTTGCAATCTTGCAATCTCCAGAGCCTGCGTATCATATGCTAACATCTAAGCACGTTTCGGCCGAGTGTCGAACTACGGTTGTCGCGCGACAAAGACTGACCGCCGCGACCCGGCATAAAGTGGTAACTTGATGCTCGCCTTGAACGTGCACTTTAAACTTTCTTAAATAATTGTATTTTTATAGGTTTTTAGAAACTTATCTTAAAATTTACTATGTGTGGAGGTACTTCGGGTACTTTTAAACAAAACAGCTCGCGGAGTTTTATAGATTTATTTAATAACAATAACGGTACACGATTTAACTTAAGTCAACGGATGGCGGATCCGGACTTACAATACGCGCTATTAGATGTGCTACTCCTGATGTTCTGCTCGAGACTGACTTTATTTTCTCAAAGATGTTGCCATCCAAGACTTTTCAGTCGAGAACAATAACGCAACAACAATTTCATTTTCCCAAATTCGTTAAGGGCTTAAGGCGCCGATGACGACGTTGCGCGTCGCGTTACAATAGCCACGACAAAAAGCGTTAGAGAGTCAAACGATTTACGATGCTTAAACATGTAGCGAACCACATGTTCAACAATCTGACTCTCACTCAAATAACGTGACTTTTGTCCATACGTCCGGAAAAGATTTTCGTTCTAAAATGTTATCCGGAAATACTTGGATAAGTGTGACGCCGCATTAAGATAATCATAAATTTGATATGAAAATTGTAAGATCGGTCGCCACACTATGTATTAGCGATAATGTGGAAGGACAATTTTTTCCCTTCTTAGCTTAAGAATTCAGTTGCTCTTGAAAAAAGGAACACTGCCGTGTGGGACTGTTGAAAGTTCACTTCGCTGAACAATAACTTATATAATTTGTGCCAAATTTTTATTTTACCCCAAACTCTATCAAGATCTATAGGGATATTTATGCCCGACCGTGGACTTGTGACCATCAGCAGAAAATTTAGTTATTATCCTCTAAACAATTTCTGATCATATAATTAAAACTAATTTTTCATCTTGTATAGTAATAATGATAATTGTATGCTATTACATTCCTTAGTAATCATATTTTAAAATAATTATTTCATATTTTATGCACATAATTTAAGTACAAGGTAATTTTTTTATCTTGGAACAACTATATATCTCGAAAACTAAGAACCGTATCACGAAATATTTTATGTAAAATTTTGTTGTCTTAGAAGGGCCTATTGGATGATACCAATCTCGACCAGTCACCTCCACTCCTTGAGGATAGGGGCTGGAGCCACCTGCGAATTTTAAATAGGAACCCTTACCTTTTATAGCGGATTCAGATTCTCCGCCAAAAAATACAAAAATTTCGATTGTAAATTTTGTTTTGTTTTCCAATAGATGGCACTGTAATCGTAGAAAAGACAAGTTTTCGCAATTCCAGGAGGTGAAAAAACATGATGGTGTTTTTAAAAATCATGAATATTGATAAAAGTGAGTACCCCCAACCTCTGAGAGAGAACAAAGGGATGGGGGGGGGGTAATTTTTAAATTTTAAATCGAACAAATTTCAAATTGCTATAACATTAAAGGTGAGCATGCATTAAATTAAGCAACTAATGGATAACTCTTCCAAAATCTTCTTGCTAAAACGTTCCAAATTAGAAAACGAAAATAAGTTTTTAAAAATTCAGGTAAGTCCCCTTGCTTCTCACCAACGGGATGTTTGTTTTAGGTGAGTCCTCGTGTCTCTCTCTAATGGGGTGCTCGTTTTAGGCGAGTCCTCTTAGCTCTCACCAACGGGCTGCTTGTTTTAGAAGAATCCTGTTGCCTTTTACCAACGGGGTGCTTGTTTTGAATAATCATTTCAATAAGTACTCAAAAACTTGTTGAATGTTGAAACCACATTGTTTTTCGAACGTTGCGGGGAAGGTATGCAAGCCATAACAAAAGTTCGTTTTCCAAGAAGTTTCGATATTTTTTACCATTAAAATTACAGTCGATAAAATACAGGCCAATGAAATTGTCGCCAATTATGCCACGCCAAACATTCACGTTTAAAGGATGTTGATGTTCAATTTGAAGGAAATATGAAACGGCTGATATTAATTGGTATTCAATATTTTCTAATCAGTAGTCTGACTAATTCCCGCACCATGATTTATTTGTTAAGTACTGATGTGGGAATTATGGGCAACTGCAGCTAGTACCGCAATTTCATTCTGTTATTTTGGTCTGAACACTTCCCTCGGTAAAGAACTGTTAAACAACCTGGTGAAATAAAGTGCGTGATCGTACCCCGTTTGGAAAACATTGAGCATAAGGAGTAACAGCATTATCTAGATTCCTGCCACTTTTTCCATAAATTAACACCATTTCAATTGTTTCTTACAACTTCATAACCGCCATCGTAACCAGTACACCGTTCAATAAAAATCATCAAGAAATGAAAGAACCTGATTCAAAAGAGACGATGCGTACCGATTAAAAGTAGATCAAAAACTGAGATAACCTAATTCAAGAAATCAAAGACGATGCGTGGCGGATGGAATCGGAATAAAAACTCAAAAAACGATGTGCTCTCAATTGATACAGACCAGGAACTGAAGAACAATGAGCATCCAATGGAATCAGACCATTAACTGAGAGCCGAAGTGCTCGCAATGGAAACTGACCAAACAGTGAAGGTACGGAATTAAAAAAATAGTCGTTGGTCTTTTCGGCGTACACAGGAGGCAAATGATTTTAGGTAACGTCATCTTGCAATGTCTGCTCAATTTTTTATGTTTAAAAGCTTTACAAATTTTTAAATACTTATTTTCGTTTTTTATTTTGGAACGGTTTAGCAAGAAATTTTGGGAGAGTTATCCTTCAGTAGCCTTATTTCATTGACTTGATTTCACACTCGTTTGCTTTTGTAATATATAAATTTAATTATTTTCTTTAACTTATAAATCTTATATAATGAAAATACTGAATTATATTAAATGAAATGAATTGTTGTGCTTTCTGAATAATTCTAATAAACTAAGCGAACCATTATGCTCCAATATCCCCATCAATGAGACGTTAAATAAATCAATATTTTCAACTAAGGAAGTAGCGGTAAGTTTCGAACCTATGAATTGTGATGTTTATAAACAAAATTCTAAAAGAAAGGAAGATTTAAGAACCATGAAAGAAAATGCAGATATCTGTCAATGTAATGTAAAAATATTTCTCACTGTTTGTGATTCGTTACACAATTTTTGTTTATATGAACCCAAACATTTAAATAACGAATAAATTTAATCGATATGTACATGAATATGTTTTATGACCTATTACTATTATTTATTTATGTTTTTATATGCAATACTGTCTTTAACTTATGACAATATTGTTCACTTCGTTCATTTTCAGAATACTGTCAAAAAAATGAGCGTAACGTCATTTTAAAATATTTTTACCCGAAATACTATTGGTGCAGCAATTTAGCCAGTCATGCCCAATAAAAACTATGCGGAATCAGACGTTGTTTCAGAAACCGCTAACATACTGGAAGAAATTTCTAGTGAATGTAAAATAAAAATATCACTTATAGTAATAGTGCTGAAAAACGAAACGTTTCGACGACAAAAATGTTTTCCACTTAAAACACTCAATGCTGTATTTTTGACACCAAAATCGATAACCGATGCTGATTTGCCGACAACTTCTTGAAGACGCTTACCCAGGTGAGAAAACTAAATAACCTCACTTTTGGTAAATTAGTTCAAATGCGTATGTCTGAGATAGTTGCTATCAGAAAATGACAAAATTATGTTTCCTTGATGTATTTTAATACTCTCCGTCAACTTCTGTTACTGGTTTTGTGTTGCCTCCCCAGTGATGCTCACTCAGGTGAAAAAACTAAATAACCTCACTTTTTGTACATTTGTTAAACTACGTATTCCTGGGGTAATTACAATCGAAAAATGGCGAAATCGTGTTTTCACGATTTTATTTTAATACACCTTAACTATTAACGACGATGCTTTGCCGACAACTCATGAGAGATACTTACTTAAGTGAAAAACCTAAATAACCTCACTTTTGACACATTAGTTAATTACACAACTAAGGAGGGAAGTAGGCCATTCCTGACGAGGGAGTTGCACAAGGCGAAACTGAGTGCAACTCACGAGTCGGGATGCCAACTTCATCCTCTCGTGTTGCGTACGATACTTTTTGCAACGAGTGCCTAACTGATTGCACGCGTAATAAAGCCCCGCGGAGCGGGCAAATCCCGCGAAGCGTGCAGGGGACCCAGGGGGCGGAGCCCTCGGTGGGGGATTCGGGGGACTAGCCCCCCGAAATAGACGATATTAGTTTCAAAAATTCAATAAGATAATATATTCCAAGTTAAAAATAATAATAAAGATAAATATTCTTAGTATTTAATGGATATTCTTAGTTTGATTATTTAATAAAAATAAATATTAGTTTATAGTTTTTGGCCCTGAAAAGGACCGATTGGTTTACTTATTCAAGCTGTACAATAGTACGGCTGTAGTCGTTCCATCTTCACCGGCGAAATAACTTTTGTTTTTTTAACAATAGGCTTTTAACAATAGTTTAACTGAACTTCGCGTATGGATGCAGCGTAAAAAGGTCAATAACTATTCGGAACCTGTAATGATTGCATATTTTGAGGAGTTGTCGAAAATACTCCTTCCGTCGACGTTGTGGGTGCGTTATTCAATGATAAAATCGGTTTTAAGGCTGCGCGAAAACGTTGACCTCGGTAAATATGGTAAATTGATCTCGTTGTTGAAAAAAAAAATCAGTCGGTTTTCAAAGTACAAAATCTTTCGTGTTTTTAGGTAATGAAATTCAAACATTTATTGTAGAAGCTCCCGATGTTTAGTATTTAGCATATAAAGTTATAGCTATTTTTGGAATCTGTGGAGCTTGTAGGTGTGAAGAAATAACACAAACGACCATTGAAAATGTATCCGATCACGGTGGAGTTTACATCGTAAAGATTCCAGAAACAAAAACAAACGTCCGTTGGTCTTTCACAATAGGTAAAGAATTTTATAGTGTTGTTAAGAAATACGTCAATCTAAGACCAACAATTGCTCCAACTAATCGTTTCTTTCTAAGTTATCATAATGGTAAATGCTTGATTCAACACATAGGTAAAAATAGAGTCGCATCGATTCCTAAAGAAATTGCGGAATTTTTTAGATTACCTAATCCGGAAAAGTATACTGGGTATTGTTTCAGACGAACGTCCGCGACTTTATTCGTTGACTCTGGTGCTGATATTACTACGTTAAAACAACACGGTGCTTGGAAACCAGACAAAGTAGCTGAAGGATATATCTAAAATTCAATAGAAAATAAAAAGCGCATAGAAAAGCGAATTTCATCGATGATTTCTTTACCTTCAAAGTCTAGTGATACAGATTCGCGTATAGAAACACAGGACATTCATAATTTGGATTCAAAACCATCTACATCCAAATGTTTACCTTCAAGTATTACCATCTCGTACAACAACTGCAAGCGAATAATAGATCTTCTAAATGATGCCTTTCAATATAACAATTACAAATTGTCACAATTTTAAAATTAATTATTCTAATTAAAACTTGCTTTCTTTCAGCCAAACCCATCGGCCTTTTTCAGGGCCACCAAATTTTATAACAAGAATATATTATCTTACATTAAAAATTAGGAAGTAATATCTATTAGGAAATGTAATCTATATAGGGCGGAAAGTTCTTCCCTCCCTAGAGCATGGGGATCGAATACTATATTCCCATGCTAGTAGGTGCGAAATGCTTATTTTCGACCCGCAAAGTAGGGTCGGAAGTGACTACTTCCCACGCTCGTGTTGCAAAAAATACATATTACTCGAGTAGTTACTAGGGGAACAAATGTGTCGCAAATAAGGTTATTTAGTTTTCTCACCTGGATAAGCATATCCGGGCAGGTGTCGGAAAATCATCTTTGGCAGTCGTTAAAAGGTATAAAAACACATCGTGGAAACATGATTTTGCCATTTTTCGATAGCAATTACATTACAAATACGTATTTGAACAAATACGCAGAAATTGAGGTTATTCAGTTTTGTTATTTGGGTAAGCATCTCCAGGGAGACATAGGAAAACCAGCGATAGGAATTGATGAAGGGTATTAAAATACATCGTGGAAATATGATTCTGTCATTTTCCGATAGTAACCACCCCAGTAATACGCATTTGAGGGCATATGTTGCAAGTGAGGTTATTTTGTTTTCTCACTTTGGTACGCTTCTCCAGGGAGGTATCGGAAAATCAGCATCTGCAATCGATTTGTAAGTCGAAAATACAGCATGGAGTGTTTTAAGTGCAGTAAAAATTTTATGTCGAAACGTTTCGTTCCTCAACTCTATCTTATAGTACGATTTTCAAGGTGAAGCCTACTTAATAATTAAAAAAAAACAATTGTTGCAGAAATTTCTCTAAATCACAAAACACCAGAGACCGAAAGTGTTATTGTTTAATCTTTGTCTCCAAAAGAAGCTGTCTTCTTCTAGGGGGCGCAGCGACCTCACTAACCAATCACTGCGTACGCGACTCGTGTCGGCCGACGCGCATTATTGTATGTTGGTGTTTTCAAACTAATTGATCGGTGCATAGATTTGTGTGTAGTTTTTGATACCAAACATTTGCATTGGTATATTTGTAAAGCTTGTTTCAATTAGGGCAGTTCTTTTGTATGTTAGTTTTCGTTTTAACTGAACATAACACATGTCGTGCGCTAAAAATGATCAAGTTTAGTGTGATGAGTGTTTACGTTTTGCTTTTGTGCAATATTTTGACACAGATCGAGAAGCAACAATCCCCTTAACTTGGATTAAACAATTGAATCCGACTGGCAGGATGGATTTTGATCCTTTTAGACTGTATCGGATGAAAATAATTGACGAAATTCCATAATATACTGCAGGCAGTGTATTGTTGTTTGCTGGTAAGTTTGTTTACTTTTGTTTGAATTAAAAATGTTACAAAGTATTATTTTATATAATGCAATAATGCCTGATGTAACAATATATTTTTTTTGTATAAAATATATAATAAAATTTATTTTGAAAGTTAATTAAGTTATTTATTATTTATTTATATATTTACAAGTTCATTTACTTTTCAAAACTATTTATGTTTACTTCCTTTTTTTTTAATGAGATGTATCAATAAACTGATTTATATTATATCGAATATTTTCTAATTTATAGCCAGTCACGGAGAAATAATTTAAATCAAATGGAAGAGACGTGTCGTGCGACCGCCGAAACGGCAATTGCGTAGTGTTTCACCAGAAAGTGATGGGAATAACGACAACAAGAATGATGAAAGTGAAGAGAGTGGAGACGATGAGGTGAGTTACATACATCAGATTTAAAAGGTAAACAATCCAATAGTTGACAGCCTTAATGCCAGTAATTGACACGATATTTCTATCAACATATAAAACCATTCGCAAATACTTTGTTAATAAAAAACGGATTGTTATCATATGACTGAATTTTTTCATGTCAGTTTCGTCATGACTGAATTTTTGTCATTGTTATTATTTTCTCAAAAAATGTCAACTACTGTACAATTTACCCTACTTAAACGATATTTTTGTCATAATTTATTGCCAAAATATCGCCGACATAGATATTTCTTTTATTCTATGTCATCTACTTAATTAAATCAAGTTTTAAATAAAAAATGATTTTGAAACATTTGTTATTTATTTAAATTCGTTAAAATCAAATATCTTTAACAATAGAAGGACCGGACTTAGCTACCCCCCTTGAAGGACCAAGGGGATGACAGACAATAACTTAACCATAGGACGTCGGACGTCCTATGGCAAGGGCATCTGATACCCTCAAATTTTTTCCGTGTAGAATTGCTTAAATATATTATTTAAGATTTAATTAAACCATCTGACTTTGAAAAAAATTTTGAACAATGAAATGTCCATTAATAATGATTTTTAGAAAAGAACTCTTCATTCATGAATCAGCCCAACACAAAACGCATAACATTTTCGACTTTCTTGACGGAACGTTTTACACACCTGAAACATTTTAATTTTCATGAAAATGAGTTTAAATATGGTTATTTTGTATACACAGATAAAAATATTCACATAAAAAAGACATTTATGTTATTCATTATAGTTTTTTTTTTAATTAAGGGCAGTTTTTTTCCCCTTGGTCCTTCTATTTGTTTAATCAAATTGTTTAATTTTTATAGGACACTGAAAAGGATGATCTCCTTGAAATGCGAAGAAAAAAGGCGTTCGTAGCTAACAGGAAGCTATTTGTTTTGGTAAATAAGTTTTGCTATTATTCAGTATTCAA
>JABFQD010005172.1:0-10969 GCA_022817045.1 Psix sp. ZL-2020
GGCAAAGATCTTCAATGTTAAAATGCAGTTAAAACTAATTATTTCAATATTAATTTTACTATTTCTAGTGGCTTCTGTAGTTAACACAATTTTCTTTTTATTAATTAGATTTTTATATCTTTAATTTGACTTTGAAATTAAAGAAGTAATAAAATTCGTTCATCGAAAAGTGAATTATGTAATTAATGAAATAATATAAAAGTGAAATAAAAAGAATTATCTCCCGATTGATGGATGTCTAAAAATATTGAACTTGCATAAATGATTTGTGAAATTTACTTATATGATGTGCAGTGTTGAATAGTTGCGAACATTCTAACTTAAACAAGAAGTTGTATTTAAAATCTGTTATTGACTTTTTACAGAATAAAAAATTATGTAAAATATAATTATACTGTCGCAATATTTCATATTATTCATTTATGCAAATTGAAAACCATAATTAACATCGTACCTTAAATCAGCGCTATACAGCGCTACTATGTTTTTTGGCGAAAACCGATTGGTAGGTGGAAACGTAAATGTCTACGAATGCTTTCAACTACCAACCGCCACGGTTATCTGTTTTATTCAGCAACCTTTTGTTTAACAACCATTTATTCTCGGACGAGACCAAGTGAAGATTTCTTGCTTCTCTGTTAGTTCTTGCTCAGTTCACTTTTATTTCCAAGGATATTTGATTAATGAAAAGTCGAGCTGACAGAAAAGCTCAGCGCGACCAAGCTTTGCGAATTTCTGTAAATGCTCACATTCAGACAGTGATTGATGGGTTTTAAAGTACGTTTGGCTTTGGGAAATTTATATCGAAAAAGTATGCATCGACGATTGCGAAAGAGTTGGATTCGTTTCTGTCGCGTCTGTAAGAAATCGAAGCTCGTTAGTCATTAGCAGGTTGGTCATTGAACTTGTTCGAGTCTTTTGATAAAATCTCAAAATCTCATTCAGGTGTGTTTAATTTCTTCTCGATTCTGAAAACAAGAAAGGCTGGTGAAAAATCAGTTTCATTAATGTTTGGATATAAATCAAATTATTTTGTTTTTGCGTTTATTTAAATTTTAATATAACTCTCTAGAGGTGTCATGCTTATATGTCTTCATTAGTGCTGTACATAAGAACAAAATTGTTTTTCATCTTGTTATACTACGAATAGTGTTTAAGAATACTAATATTGCAGGAAATAAATTATTATAAATATATGATATTGTTTTCGTTTTATTTTTGCTGCTACAAATTCTTATTTATTATTTCATTTTTTTCATTACGAAAAGATATAGGTCAATAAGAAAACTGAAAGTTAATCTGTATACATACAATTTTAAGAAATTTGGGAATTGTCACGTGTTTTTCATTCGTTTTTCATACAATCACTTTTAGAAGAATACCATATTTTACGTGGATATAGATTCATAATTAAAGAATATTTTTATACAATGATGATTTAAATTTTAAATATCATATGTTTAAAAATGATACAAATGTATAAGTGCTTAATATGTATGCAATAAAATAGAATATATTTACTGATTGACAAGTGAATTTATAATTACATATAGATATCTATAATTGTCAGAAATTTGTTTCTGAATAATTTAATCTACTATAAAATTCAACTAATTAACAAAGTTAAAATTGTACATTAATAAAAACATAATTAGATTCTACCATAATAAGCGAACAATAAAATCCGAATTGAAAACTTAATATTCTTATTCCACAAAAATTATGTGATAATATATGCTATTACGGTTATTCAACAATTTTAATTATCTAAGAATGTATCTGTTATCTATTATCTACTATATATATTATCTATTTTATAATTATCTTAAAATAACATTTTAGTAATAACTTAAAAATATTTCAATTGAAAACATAATAAGTTTTGATCGTCAATTTTAATTCATTTTAATGCTCTTTTCATCAAATCTGATACTTACTTTTAGGAGTATTCTTTTTGGTAACAAGTGGTCTGTAACTTTTGTCGAAGTCCTCTTCATAGCTTCCGTACGTCGTTTGCGTGGTCGCGCGGTAATCATCGTTCTCTTCGGATTCGTGCTTCTCGTTCGCTTTTGTCACTTCTGTACTCTTCAGCCCATAATCTTGATGCGGCGAGTAATCGGAATAAAACTTTGATAAATATTCATCTGACTCTCCGTCATCGCTATTAAAACTAAAATCCGAGAGCGGTGTTGGCGTTTTCTTTTTCTTGCTATTTACTTCAAGTTTCTTTGAATTTCTCCCGAATTTTTCGTCGTAAAGTCGAAATCCGTAACTCTTCCCAGAGTCTTTCTCCTTTGCAAACTTGCTTCCATAATCACCATCATCCACTGAAGTTGGTTTGTATTGTTTTTTAGTAAAATTATATACTAGAAAAAACGAATTCATTATTATTTTATTACAATAAAATATAAATTCAAAAAAACTTTCTAATCAATTAGAAAACTATCAGTTGTGAATGAATTATATTTTCATTTTTGTTTATTTGAGTTGACGGAAAATTAATCGTTTTATTGTTCATTGTTTAGCTTTCACCAAACTGTTCAAATAACGAGAGACGCGCTGATTATAATCGCAAGATATACTTTTAGCTAATATAGAACTGTAGACTTGTTATACCACATTTTTTGCCTTTAAATAATATTGAATTTTCTACAGAACGATAAAAGTTATAAGCTTCATAGCGGAAAAATAACGTGAATGATACACTTTCAGTAAACAAAATTATGTATATTTATAGGAAAATTTCCTTAGATTAAGATTTCATGTTAATACATCTTTTTGTTGTTGTTATTTGGAAACCGACATTCTATTTTCACTTTGAACAATAGAAAAAAATAGCCAAAACAGAGAAAAAATATTTTGTCAAAAGAATCAAATCTTCATTTTGTAGAACAGAACTTCAAATGAAAAAACAATTTCAAATTTCTAAAAATGTTTATTGAATTGTAAACTATAAAAAAGTTAAAAATTGTAAAACAATTTCTTTAAAATTTTTAGATCCATGATTTTTTTATTATCTGATTTTTAATTGAACCAAATTCAATTTCTTTTGTTTTCTACTAATTATTTTGAGTTTTCATTTCACGAGATCAGAATAACAATTTGTTTTTACGACGCAATTAAGAAAAAATTTTATGTAGCACTGTTGATGTAGTCTGCATAGATTCAAAGAATAATAAATTATTTACTTTCGTTCGTGTTGATAAATGACTAATTGTTTCATAAAACAATAAGTATTTGTCGCTATTTCAGTAAAAATTCATAAGTACTAAATTTAAATGAAAATGAAATCGATTACTGTTTGAATGCTACGTTGAAAAGCCTTTTTGCATATAAACGATTGCACACTTTCATAACAAAGTATTGAGGTTATTAACCTTATAAATATCCATTATTTTCAAATGATTTTTTTCTTACAAATTATTTGAAGCATTTTACATTTTAATTTTCTAAAATGTATAATATGATCAACCAATGTAAACTGAAATATATTTTTTGAGAATTATCATAATTGATGACAACTTTTAAATCGCTATCATTTAATGATGTTTGTGTAATTTTTATTTGAAATTTGTTTTCAGGAATCATCAATGCAATGAAATAAATATAATGAATGCAACATAATCAGTGAAAAGTCATCAGTATTCAATGTTCAGAAATTTGCTTCAGTGATAGTTGTTTGAATATATCAAATTAATTATTTTGATTATACATCTTTATTGTATAAATCCGTAAATGAAATACAATCAACTCGAATAATAATTATTATCCGAATGATCTAACGATGCAATAACTGAATTATTTATTAAATTCAAAATGACGCAAAATAATTGATAATCATTAAAATAATTAATTACTTATTTCTAAAATCAAATATTCATTGAATCATAATCAAAGATGATTATTAATGAAAACCATAATTTTATATCAGACGATTTATACATTTTCACAATTCTTATTTATTCAACATTTTAATTACTCATAAAAAAACACCAACCTTCTTCGTCTTCATCTTGTCTCTCATCTTCTTCTTCTGCTTCTCGACTGCCGTCGTCTTCTTCATCATCTTCATCATCGGGTGGCAAAGGTCTGGGTGGTGCTGGCTTTTTCTTATCAACTACCTCTACATCAGTTCGAATTTCTTCATTGACGTCAAAAAACCGTGTTCCATCACTTGTTGAGGGTCGCCAGTTTTCGACGCTACCGAAATGTAATTGCGGTTGGTCTACGAGTTTTTGGTATCCATCATGATGGCCCATCTTTTTTACTTTTTGAATCGGAAATTGACTTGAATACTCGCGCGAGTTTTGTTGTAGCAAAAACTGCTCCTGCGACCCGTCAATCGGACGTGCTTGGAAGGCATTAGGGTTGCCTACTCCAGGAACGTCATAGCTAGGAAAGTCAAACTCGTAGTGAGACTGGGCTTGTGATTTCACAGGGGTTACGCTTGCTAGAACGCGTGGCTTATCCGAATCTGTGTACTCGACCGGAAATGAAGGATACGGGTGAGCAGCTGTAACCTTGTTCATTATGTTCTTATATGAAATTGGGTAGCCGGGTTGTCGCAATAGGTTTTTGTTAATGGTCTCCTTTGGTTTCTGAATTCTAGATTTATAAAATGGATCTTGAATCTGTTGCGTTGAAATTGGTATCATAGATTGTTCCCCGTAGATATTTGAGAAAATTGGATAGGAATTTTTTGAATTTAAACCTGATTTCTGCTTCACTGCAGGAGCATGCAAATAAGGGCTACCTTTGAACTTTGCAGGATCCCCTAAAGATCTGACGTTGCCATACGGATTTGCGAATAATCCAGTCATTTGAGACTCGCTGGGTATTCGATTGTTTGCAAATACGGAGAACCTGGTATTGGCCAGTGGGTTCTCTGCTATTTGAAAATTTGCACCGCGTGTATATTTGTGATGAACTTTTGGGGCGATTTTCCACGGCTGGGTCAAATTTTTTATCAAAAACACGTTCGACAAGGGCATCTCGGCTGTTGGTATGCCATCTTGAGTAAAAGCACTAAATGCAGGCACGTATGGGTAAGCACCTAAGTCGCGCTTCCATTTCGGGTGATGAACTATCGCTGACACGAGATTTGATGAATCACTGCCGATAGTCAGTTGCATGAACAAAGATAAAAGTGTGATACGTTGACTCTGTAATCAAGTTTTTTCGTCTTTAGATTGGCGCCGATTGGATTAAAAGTGCGTTCAAAATGATAGGGTTCAATCGGACGTTTGAAATTGTTCAAAGTTAAATATTACATACCAGCATGGTATCCATTGGTCGAACTAATAGATACCAAAGTTCCTGCCTAACTGTCAACTTTTGTTATTCCCAAGTCTTTTATATTCCGCAGTTAGCGATGCGCATCGACGGAACGGATTACACTTTTCTAAAAGTGGTAAAAACTGAGACAAGAAAACAAACTTTAATCTCTTCTCCTCTCGCTGATGTTTGGCGCGAGAGCAAAGCCCGTCATTGGCATTCTTGGACTGAGTCCCCCACGTTTCGTAACAATTTTCCACCTTGTTGGTTTTTATTATTTTTTGGGCGCGCTTTACGAAACAAATTTGTTTTGTTAACAGTAATTGCATCATCCCTTGATGTTTTTCAAAGACTTTTTCATTCATCAAAGTTGATGTAGATAAACAGGAAATTTGGTTTCAATGTTAATTTAATTCACTACAATTTTTATTTAGAAACAATGTTCTAAACCGCAAAAGTTATTTGTTGAAATTGCTGACAACTGATGATGTTGACAACAATTGGTTTTATCTTCTTAATTATAATTCATCGAGTAAAATAAATAATATAAAACAGAGTCGTACGATTTAATTTTAATTTACCTTATATGTAGAATGTTTAAAATATACTCATATATATAATAATTTTCAGTTGGATAGGGAAAATTAACACTGTGAAATTCGCTTGTCCTCCGAAATTATCGAAAAGACCTGTAAATTAGATATCTCTATTACACAAGCACAATGCCCTGGAATAACAAATTTTCATTGAAATGTGGGCAAAACAGATACGTAATTAAAATATGACGTCAGCTAATATATATTCATTGTAAATAATCGTAATTTAATCATGAATTCAAATTAATAATGTTAAAAGATTGCTAAATGTATTCTTATTATTAAAGCATTTATCGTGTCATCCAAAAGGGATCACGAGCCAGTTAGACTTTATTACTTGTAAGATCACAAAAACTTAAAGATAATTACGGTTAGTTCAATTTTATATGGGTATCTATAAAATATGTATTTGTTATTTTTTATTTAGTAATCAATGTACGTGTACTTCAGATCATTTGAAGGATCACTATCTTTTTACTTACCTTAACACTTTACCGTATAAATATTTTACACTTTCATGCTCGTCCGATATACTCAAGAGAAAATAAATTCATACTTTATTCAGAACTTCGAGCTATTTTCCACATTTATAATTAAATATGAGATTTCTCGTAGTTTTTTTCTCGTTCTTAACAATTTTAAAATAAAATCATTTTCTCCGTCAAATATGAGCAGCAAGAAGAAGTATTTTCGCTTTCAAACGACAACGTATTCATTGAAAGTCATTATATGTATTATGTACATTTAACATAAACGCACATTTCTTTATAAACATTTTATTCAAACTGACAAGACATCTTATAAACTATTTATGCAATACACTAATTTATCATTTCTTAAAATCATAATTCAACTTTAGCCAATTGAGCTTCCATTTCAATCCATACAAATGACATCTTATTGAGTAAACGTCGAGTACATTTCATTTTTGCACGTTATTATGAAACTCAAGGGAAAATCTTCTCGCAACGATTTTAACGTTTTACATAACTTATGTGCTCGTTTCGAGTGTCCTTCGTCACAGAAAAAATGCTGAATATTGCGATCTAAGATTCAGGTTCCTAGCAGACGAAACCGTTGTCATTAAAGCTAATCTTACAAAACCGTAATGTCGATATAAATTAAAAAACGTATACATAAAACTTGTTTTATATTTACAATAATTTGTTACGTCCCAATTATTATTATAGATACAAACAACTAGAAATAACAATGGAATATAATTTTTTGATTGCATTTAGTAAGCGCAAACGCATGCAGAGGATTGCGTCGGAATCCTAGCCATTGAGTTTTATCAAATGAGGTTTATGCAAAAACCACTATACAAATTGTGTTTCGCTATTGTGTTTTTTTATTATTCCTGATGCGTTGTCTGTAACTATTCGCTACTGTATGATTAGGGAAATTATCGGACTTTTTTTGAAACACTGACAAATCCAAGTGCTGAAACTGTTTCTTTTGCTGGCTTTCCTTCGAGTCATTAAATAATGACTCCAAATCGTCATAGTCGCGCGGGCTTTGCGAAGAACCCAAAGGAAGATTATTGTTTTTCATGAGAAGGCCTAAGAGGTTATGAGTCCTTGGGTGGTTCATGTCGAAGATATCTCTATTTTTGCGCTCGCCTGAAGAATCGGAATAAGTTGAAGTTAAAGATGGGTATACATGGTCATAATGGTGTCTTTTTCTATAATCGTGATAATGTCTATGAGGCCTATCATAATGATTATTATATGGAGAAGTATATTCGTGAAGGCTTGAACCAGCTGGTTCCGGACCATTCGATTTTAGACCAGAAAGTCTACTACGATTTCTATGTTTCTCATGATTACTATATCGTCCGGGTCTTTTTTTAACGGGTTTATCATGGAAAGGACTTTTTGAAATAAAAGAATTGGGTTTAGGAGGAGTCAGGTAATCGTTGATTTCGTGTCTGACGTTTTTAGGTTCGTGATTAGAATAACTAGAACCCTGATCGGAAGGTCTGGAATAACTGGGAGGTCTGGAGCCGTGATGGTGGTAGACATGTATTGGTTCATTATTTGCTGGAGGATGAAGTTTAAAGTCATTCATTAATAATTCCTCTAATTTGGCCATCGAGAAGTCAGGTCGCTTGCTTCCGGAATGGGAGTCTAGCACATGATACTTATTTTCTGTGTGATGTCCTTCTAGATGTTCTCTTCCAGAATCTTTATCTGGTCTATAACGTAAAAGTTCATTTTTCAGCTTCGCGGCAGGCGATGAATCTACAAGACTAATGTTTCGTGGAAATTTACGATCGTTATTCCATTTGTGTGAGTTGTAGATAGTTCTCAGTGACTCTTTCAGCATCTCTTCGGCATACTTCTGCAAATCCGAACTAAGCTTTGGTTTCGTTATTAGGTCGTTGTTGTTTTTGAAGAAGTTACCTCCAGGAACTGATGGAACAAGGTTCAAACTTTGCTGCAAAACATCGCTTGGACTGCCTTTGTTGTTCAAAACGGTCTGGCTTTTGAGTAAATCTACATTTGGCACAAAGTGAATCGGATTATACAGCGCTTGGTTGTTTCCTTGACTTATTTTAGAACCAAGCTCCGTTAGCGTATCGACGTACGAATTCAGTCCCACTGAATCTACTGCTGGAGTTGATATCACAGGTCTAACGGCTGCGAAGTTTGTGGTGCTAAGTATTGGTATCGGCGTAGTCAACACGGCTGCAGGATATTGATTTATCACTCCTATAGGGTTCGCCAGAGCCAAGCCAATTGTATTTTGTTTTAGATTTGGATTCAAGATTTCTACGTTTTTCGTACCCAACGTTGGTAACTGTGCTCGATCAGAGTTTGCGTTTGAAATAACATTTATTACATTAGCATTCGTATTGCTCGTACTTCCCACGGTATCGGCTTGTAAACTTTGACCCTGATTTTTCATTATTTGGTTTTTCAATTGTCTCATCGAACTTTCAAAGGCATCATTTGTTGCTTTCAGTAATTGAGCATTTTCTTTTACCTTGGATGTCGTAAACGGATTATATGAGTCTTGGTTTTGGTTATTTGGCATATTTAAATTAACACCAGTATGTATAAATGCCGGAATTATTTGAGCATTTTGTACGTAATTCTTAGTCTTTGGTGTTAGTACTTGGTATAAGTTCCCCGTTTTTAATGACTGGCTCTGAAATAATTAAAATTATTTTAATGAGTATATTTTGTTTTTCTTAAGCAATTAAATCATTATTCAATAAAACGTACATTTGTAAACTAAAAAATTATCAAATAAAACAAATTATTAACAATAATACATTTAAAAATTACCTTTTAAATATAAGTTATTATTTAAAATAAATAAATAATTTCTATAAATTAGAGCATACAATATCAAGTGAATTAAATTATTAACATTGTATAATGAGAATCCAAAAATACTGCAAATAAAAACATTTTCGAATGGCTGATTTCTTTTGAATACAAAAAGAAAAAGTGGAAAAAATTATGCATCATCACGAGATATTTCTTTTCCAGTAGTTATATAGAAACAACCTGCAAATCAACAACAACTTAACGAGGACTTTAATAATAACAATGTTTTCCTGATGTTATGCATTGAAAATAATCCATAGTATGATGTGAAATTTAGTTAGTCTCGAATAATTGAACTAAGCGGATGAGATCTCATTCTTGCAAAATTAATGATTAAATTTCCAGAATAGTAAGAACGTGAAGTAGTCAGGAAAAATTCACTTTTTTGTACATACAATTTGAAGAAAAAATATGATATATTCTAATCATATAGCTTCCTTTTATAGAATAATATATACATTAAATATAACTTTATTTGCATCTGCTTTATACGTTACTTATAATTTTATTAATTTATTTATTACTATGATTTCATTTTATTCATAGTTATTAATGTTTCAAATGATATGAAAATTAAATAAAACATGCTCTAATATAATAAATGTACATGAGCTGCAGTAAAATTAAGTGAATCTGAATGATTAGTTTGTACTTTTTATTTTATTATATTATTTATTTTATTAACTAGAGGTTTTCAAATGTTACGTTCAATGCTACTTTTTTTATATCATTAAAATTGAAATATATCCTTAAGAAAAATCTGATCAAGTCAAAGTATTTATAAAAGTAAATTCATATAAATGATAATAACAACTCTTGAAACAAAATTTTAAATCTACAAAGATTGTAAAAATGTCATTCAATATTTAACGTTATAACCGAAAAAAATTGATTTTGTTAAAAAAATGATGAATTTCTTACAATTTTTCTACTCATGGATTTTATTGAAAATGTTTAACTATTTATTAAAAATATTTTCCGAATATTACATTTGCAAAAATGAAATACATTATTATGAAACTTTAAGTGATAAACTACTTTACTAATATTCACTTTAAATATTGATATACACAAAGCAAACTTTCTTCTCTTCCATGACGCTCGTCTTTTCAAGAATAACTTCGTGAAAAATGCGTTAAGTATATTACTTCAAAAGTATCTTATTTCGTCTAAATATGATGTATGTTATCATAGAGTTATATACTTTCAAGAGATCTGCTTATTATAATTAGTTAATTTTTTATTTCTTCATTAAATTCATAAATATTTCACTATTCATGACATTTTTCTAATAACTGAACTTCTTTGCAGAAATAAAAAACCTTATCAATTAATTCTTTCAAAATTTATCAATATCAATCTAATTCCAAGAACAGAAAAGGATAATAATAAAAAAAGAAACTTCGAATAATTTTATCAAAGATCACATTATGCAAAATATATATTATTAAAATAACTATATGCACAATATTTTCCCGTTATTAAGAGAAAATTTGCTAAATTTAACTAAACTCTTATATTTAAAATATTAAAATATAATATTTAATTATACCTAGTATTAAGTACTAATGTAAAAAATGAAATTAATTTTGAATTCAAGTAGTTTCTATCAATTGAACGAAATTACTATTTTAACGTAGAATATTTTTGTTTTTGTAAATGGCTAAACATTTTTTTGTATTCTAAGAAATATTGATTCCACAAAATTATTTTAAAAAAATATTTTTTATTCAAGTAAAGATTATATGTTTCTTAAGTATG
>JABFQD010005173.1:0-10969 GCA_022817045.1 Psix sp. ZL-2020
TATGTCATAAATATAGTCTAATAAATTTCTTACATTTGAAAAATATGAGTTAATGAGAAAATATCAATTTAAAATTCAAATAATAATTCTTTTTCATAAATAACATTCATTATTTATCAAAAGTACTAAATTTTATGCAGTTATATAAATCTTCTAGTATATTTTTTTTAGAATTTTACACTGTGAAGTTTCTTTTTCATATATCCCATTAATAAAATTTTTATCCTTACGCGGTCTTCTTTTTGAACACCTTTCAACATCAGACTTTATTATCCATCCTAAATGATATATATATATGTATTCATATTAACTTATAGATAATTTAATAATCATTATATTAATAACAAATTTCAATTGAACATATATTTTCATTTTTACGTAATAAATATGTACAAAAAATTCAAAACAATTTTAATTAATTCAACTATAATCTAAAAATCAGGTATACAACAGTATAATAATTTCACTTGGATATGTTTTACTTTAATATGTTTTATTGAGTGTATAATCTACTTTTAAGTAAAAAATTGCATTAATGTGTTCATATATTTGTATATGTGAAATCTACTTTCAGCGATGTCTCAAAATGGTGTGTTAACATTAGCAAAAAGCTTACTATCTCTAATCTCAGCAAAATCTTACATATCAAATGTATTTAAATGACTTTTAAATGCATCTGAATAACACTTCACTGCCGGCAATTATAAAGTGACCAATAACAACGCGAAACAGCTGAAAAAAGTAGCATCAAAAGACGATTTAAACGGATTAAAAGTGACAATAGAAGACGTAACTACCTGTTATTACATGATAAAAAAAGAAACATATTTCGACTCAACGATTATTCGGAAATAGAAGAGGAACATGTGAAATGCAACTGGAATTTTTTGTCCCGGATTATTAGCGGCATCTTAAATCACAGATCGTGGGAGAGGATCATACGAGGGGAACGATGAGAAAGAAGATTTGGTAAAAAAATAAAGAATAAATAAATGATGTGACAAAACGGTTGCAGGTGAAAAACACGTTTTGGTGCGTGTGAAATGCGTAAAGCTAAATATCTTCGACTAGATAGCCAGACCGCTTAGCTGTGAATACGATAAAACTTTGAGCAGATAAAGCTGGGATGAAGATAATCTGTGTGGTTGATCAAAAATAGGCGCGACGGAGATCATGTTAGGGACTCTGTGAGAATTAAAAAGGACTGCGCGGAATTCACGAAAAAGTGATACCAACACGCATACATCTTCATTATTCGTTGTAGCCAGACTATATTTGCTTACCCATTCGAAAGTATCATCATTCTTTGTAAAAAAATAAAAACTTCAAAACATCAAATTGGTTTTCTTCAATATTACAATTTTTGAACTTTTCATTCTTGAAGAATGTGTTAATCATTAAACATTTATTATTATATTAAACATTAAACAAATTATTTAATCATTTCTATAATTTGATTGAAACATTTTGATTTTATCCAAAAAATATTATATATGGGATAATTTATTTGCTATTTGTAAGTAATTACTAAGTAAATACCTAGCATTTCGTATACTTCATATGTAAGTATAATTTTAGGACAAGGACAATCACTCTTCCAAAAAAATCTTTTAGATAAAAAACCAGCTATAATGTCTTAATATTGATTAAAATTCGTTGCCTCAAGATAAATGTATAATATATAGGGCAGAAACCGGACATTTTATGCGGTGCGAAACTGCAAAATGTTAAAATCACTTCCGTCGAAGAGATCAGATCCTGGGCCATATATCAAAAATTTATCCGTGTTAACTCGTGAAGTTGACCATAAAGGTCACATCCACTACATCGACTTCCACGTAACTCCAATTACAGGTCACCTATCTGATCTAATAAAGCAATTAAGTTAATATTTTCGGGGGAAGACCGTTATTATATATTTTTTGATTATATAGAACTACGTGATCGAATTGGCTTACGCATTATTTGATTATCGAATTAAACGTGTATAAAACCAACAAGAGGGAGGAGTCTCATTTGCGAAATCACCGAACTTTCGACTGTTTGCAATTTTTTTGCTGACCTGACCCGACGTCGGCATTGATCGCTGAAAAATTCGATTTCATTCAAACTAATATATAACCTTCGAAAAATGCTGTGTTTAAGGAACGTGTGATTCTGAAATTCCCAATTGGTATTTTCATTTGTTTAGGCTCTAAAATTATAAGATAAAATAGTAATAGTTTTTATTTCAGGTATAATAATTTGAAAAATGTTATGACAATAACAATCATGAATTTGACAGATATCGAAGATATCAATACATATATATCTTATTAAATAAATTCCATATAAAATATATTAATATTATAGCTTATAAAAATCATTTACTTTATTCGTTTGATTCAATTATTGATAAAAGTTACGGGTTATTTCTTATGTTAATACCTATCTTCCATCTTAGAATCTAGTGTTGTATACAAAACTAACAAACGAATTTTTTTGTAATATACTTAAGGTCAAATTTTATACATTAATGCACTGTTGTTCAATTGCTTCAATTAAATTTATAAAAATTGGTTTAAATTGATAAAATAAGTTATTTAAAAAGATTGGCGTGTATTCACTATTTTTTATTTCTTGAATTAATTAAAATATATATACTTTTTTATTAAGTTTCGTTACCTTATAAGTTTTGAGAGGAAATAGAATTTGACTGAAGTAACACCCCATTATTATTCTGATAAGACTCTGATGTAGTATCAATACAACGCTAATATAACTTTGCTTTAAATATAGTTAAGGCAATATAATTAAAGTATAAATATGAGTAATATAGATGTTGGAAAATAATGTTTTAATGATATAAAAATTTTATTCCATATTATATTTTTGTTAGTAAAATATTTCAAAATGAATCATTTTTTAAATGATTTTTTAAATGAATTTAAAATCTTAAATAAAAATTAACTATACTTTTGTTTATTAAAAGTCATTTCATATTGATCAAAATTTATCTTGTTTTAAACTAACCGCTAGTATTACGAATAAATATATACATTATCTTATTACATTTTATTTTGTGCTTTAAATAATAATACTTGTATTTTATATTACTTTGATTGAAGATAGATACACTGTTTCATAAATGGTTTTTACCATTAAAAGATTCATCTATCTTACTGCTTACTTTTTTTAAATATTCATAAGCAACTAAGAAATCTTGAAATAAAATCCAAACAAAGAGCACGTTGGTAAGTGGCGACCGTTCGTTTGGGTACATTATTTGTGTCGCTGCTGTGAAAATTGAATGTATTCATCATAAGAACAATGATGTTTACATTACAGGCAGGCTTAAGTAACGTGCCGAATCTATCTCATTGAAACCAGTTTAAAGGAGAGCCCAGGCGTGTGTGCAAGCGTAATCTATGAAAATGGTGAATCCACTTGAGGCTTAGGTACTCACGTTCAAGCACGGTTCCCCTTCGGTTCTCATGATTTCCCGGAGCAGCCACGCAACGCTATTATACGCGCGCATGCTAGTCTTAATAATCGTAATTATCCTAACAGAGTAGCACGAGCCCTTTCTTTATTCGGCAACTCCTTATGTCTATAACTTTGTGTAACCCATACAAAACTATTTCTTCGTTTATACCATCTTCAATAAATTCCTTACTTATTTCGCTTTCAATCTATCTTATTTTACCAAAATTACTATTAAAACCTTATTAAATTTGCTATACTTTTTTTTAATCATATAAATGTTTCTTAAACAATGTATAGCTAATAACGTGTTATACAAAAATAAATACAAATGTATCTAAATTTTAATCCTTAAGATTTTCTTTTCTATATTAGAAACACACTATTTCTATTACAAAAATCATGCCTAAAGTTTCTGAGATAGATAAAAAATTAGATAGAGAGAAAAAATTGATAAAATATTAGTGCAAAAAATAAATTAACTTTCAGAAATATTTACTAGAAAAGCACAATATGTTGAATATAAATGTAATACTTACTGATTTAAAATTTGAAATAATGCTCCAAATAGAACTTTCTATTAAATGCTATGTATTATAATTATCATATTAACGTATAGTCGTGGTAAGTAAGAAATATTCTCTATACTTATCATTTGACGAATATATATAATTATGTAAAAATTACTATGTGTATGGTAATTTTTTAAAATATATTTAAAATAATAACAATATAATGGTAATTTGTTTAGCATATCTATAAAACTGCATTGTATAATACGGCAATTTTACAAGAAATGTCCATAATGTTCATAAATTTTTTTATGGACATTTAAATAATTTATCAAATATGTTTTTAAGTCTAATATGAGAGTTTTCTCTTGTGTAAAATCTGTTAAAGTATTAAAGGAAGTGACAAAGTAGCAATACTCCATACATACTAATAATATAATATATTGTGTATAACAATATAATACTCCAACATATTATAGAATTTTAAAGCTAAGACATTACACTTCCTGCACACTATTAACACTTCTACATAATGATAATCACATAGTAATCGTTGAATTGTGAAAAGTACTTTGACACAGATGACGTTAATGCTTGAGAGATATGCAGAAGCGAAGATTAATTTTAGCGTACCACTTTATCTGCATGAAATTCCAAAATGTTGGAACGTATGATGAAATTCCATATTTTTATATGACATTCAAAAAAGCCAAATTGAGTAATGATGATTTTTTGAATCGCCTGATATTGTCTAGAATCTGATGATATACGTGGACTAAATTAATCATGGAAAATTTGATTTTTTTACCACATTGTATGTAAATTTATTGATAAGTGATGATGTGTATCGGATATTTATGTGAAATCCTATTCGGGTTAAAAATCTATATATTCACAGCTAAATAAAACGTGAAACCCATACAGCCATGGGAATGTCTTGCAGTGTACTTATTTCTAAAATGTGAGAAAAAATGGTTTCTTTCAAAATATTGGATGTATTTAGGAATATGTATCGCGCACTTTTAATATGACATGTTTCATAGAATATGGGACTTTTTTTATCGTTATTACTTTAGGTGAAGTGTACGTGGTGAATATAAGTATGTATAAAAACTATTATTTTAATAATAAATTAAAAATATAATCTCATTTAACAAAAAAAATGTTTTACCGAATAAAATATACATTTTCAATATTCAAATGCGGAGTAATAAAAAGATAATGCGGAGTAATATGGAATTTAATAATGTATAAATGAATATTTAAATTGTCACATCATTCACAAATAATGAATTTAAAACATTGTAGTATATATTATTTAATTTATATACATATAATTATATTATATAAAATAAAATATAATACGGTTTATGAGCAACCACGATTCAGTTTCTATTAGGTCGCGACGATTTGTTTCATTATTTACTCCAAAACAATGTAATTAACGATGTTTTTTTTAATTTTATATGGAATCGGATATTGATTTGACCCATTTTAATACATTTTTAAGCATTTATAATGATTTAATGTATTCCTTCAACAAATAACTGCTCCCTCAAAGGACATGGAACTTTTTTTCGATCGCGTAATTACGCTTATTTGCATCTTAAGTATGCAGCATCATTTTACGCAATCGAGATATTTCGAACCCTCTGTCGGCAAGTACTGCTACCACTTCTGAAGTTCTACCAGCTTGTATCACGAGGATTTTTTGTACATTAGTTAGAAGGCTATTTACTCAAAAAGTACGCAGAATATTCCAGGTAAAAGATTTACCATTTAAATATCACGACATGTGATAGACAAAATTGTGACGATTTAATTGATAATGACAATAGCGCATTTTATTTGTATCAATTCAATTTTCATTTTTCGTTTTTAATTAAATAAAGTGAATGATTTGGTTTTAATGTTTCATATACAGATAGGAAATAATCATAGTATATAGATAACTAAAATGCGTAGTTGAATCAAAATAATAACTATTCTAATATTAAACCCTACTATACTACTATATTTTGTTAGTGTCATTGTAGTATAGTTGAATTAAATATGAATTCATATTGTTTTCGAATTTGTATGTCACACTATAATTATATATATGTGAACTAAACTGTTAGATTTTAAAATCAAAACGGTGACATGCGAATGACATGTTGCACTTGACGCATACAATTATTTTAAGCTCTTTCTGTATTATTCTTCAACATTTTGTGTATTATCCACTTAAATAATTATGCAGTGCATATTTATTTAACATGAACACATTCAATTAATATTTGATAAAACAAATACATAATAATATTTTTTCTATTTAAATTAATTTCTGGAAAAAGCGCATAAACAATATTATACACAGTTTTTAATAGTGATTAAAAAATACTCTTCTTATAAATTTAATTTCATGAAATATCTAAAGTTTCATTTATTAAAAAATACAATTGTTTTTCTTATTAAGATGATTTTGTTTTTATCATTGTTATCAAAACTCATATTTACCCTACATCTAATGTTATATACTGATAACTTAGAAAAAAAAACTACTTATTACAAGGGTAAAATATAGTTATTCAGTCTTTTCATGAAGAATAAAACTTGAAGATAAATTAAAAACAAATAATAATGTAATTTTTCTTACATTCAGAAAATATAAAGAGCAGTGTGTATATAATAATACATTCCGGTATTTTTAAAGCTAGAATAGTATAAATACAAATATGTTTTTCCTATCGTTATTTCGGAAGTACGTTAAGTACATTAAAAAATGACGATCATGCAAGTTTCAATAATGACATTAATACAGATTGATCGGAACTTCGTTTACTTATTTACGTCCAGCTGTGTTTTGATAACGCACGTGGCTACGATGAGTGCAAACCAACACCGTTGTTAATTGGTTGCACCAACTGAAACGACACGTGACTCATTCAATTTTGGTAATTTTGTGCTCTGATTCACGCCGGTAACTCGGCGGGAAACTTTTAAACGTTGTATTGATTAAATTATTAATACAGTATAATGATAAATACACAACGTGAATGAGTAACACTTTACTGGTGATCGCGGTCTTTTTATTTCCCGCGCATTATGCCTTCAGGCTGTGCAAGATGATTATCCAATTAATTTGGGTATGTGTTGAACCACAGCATCGCTTGATTATGTTTTTTTTTCTTTTTACAAATTTTCAATAAACATAAAAGGCGAATAAGCATTAGAAGATTTATTTTCTCAAAATATTTTTGTATTAATACTATTATAAATATTTATATGTTTTAGAAATATTCTAGGATTAAACAAAGTTTATTATTATTATTAAAGTTTATTGAAATTAGTTTTAAAATGTTTCAATAACGTTTTTTATAATTTTCAGAGAACTGACTATAGACTGTTTAAGTTTACTTAAATTTAATTTTCATTATATAAATGTGTATAAAAAAGGTTATTAAGAATGATTACTTTTTTGACATTCTGTTAATAAGTTATTTAGATAGCCCTTCATTAGTCACATAAATGATTAGTTTGTTAATTAATATATTGAATTAGCCAATTATAGTAAGTGAGTTGACTAATGGGTTAACATAAAAAGGAACATTACAAGTAATTACTTACTCTGAAATTAAAATCAATTTAAATAACCCAGGTGTGAATATTTTCTTCTTTTTTCAAAAAGTGATCAGGTAATACTTAATATGACAAAAATATTTAAAAGATGTTTATATATAATTTTATGAATCACAATAAGATTTATAATTATCTAAAAAACAGAAGACAAAAATTTATATGGATTGCTATATTCATCTGGTAATTATTTTTATCATACAGTACATTGTTATCTTTTCATACAAGTGCAGAGTATTGATTATTAATTTATCAACATTTTATGCGTAGCTGATCCTATGAAATAATGGTAGATGAATAGTTATACTGAGGAGGCGCGTGTATTACGCACGTATAACTCATGTAGACATAATTTTTATGAGGCGTAAACGGTGAATCAAAATTATATGCAGGCAAAGAATATTAAGCCGTCAGGGAGATCTGAAACGGCTCGTTGCACGTCCACCCACGTCCGTGCGGCTCGTTACGAAGTCTTGGCCTCGATAGGCCTTTGTGACCCTACTGTCAGCATTTTACCAGCTTTAGTGTTATATCATAATGTTATAATTGCTAACCGAGCGATGACTGTCATAGCGTTAACGACTTTTTGAGAGCTTATATGTTCGTTCCCGTCTTCCTTTATAAACTGCCGCGTATATCGAAAATTTGCGTTGTTGTTTCGTGGGAATAATAATTCGCACTTTGTCATCATTTACATTTAGACAGGACTTATTTAGCGCAAGCCTCTTCAATGTATACTGTTAATTTTTTTATTAGATATGTAAAACGAAAAAAATAAATTCTTTTCATCATACTTGTTACTTCTAAAACTTATGAAACAGAAAGACACATCAAATTACTAAAATTTTTATTCATTTTTCCAATTATTTAGATAAATTAAGTGATTTTTAATGTTTAAATTAATAAAACTAAATAAGCAAATTTATATTTGTAGATAATTTTCTACATAATTTAGTTTGGTGTAAAAGTTTTTACTAATAAAACAACTGTATTGTAATGAATGTTTGTTTTGAACTATATAATTCGAAAGTGTTGCAATTATCAATATGATATTCGATGACTGTAAAATCTTAGTTAGTTAGTGAATATAACAGTTTTTCTGCTAATAATTGGATTTTGGTTATACAGCAGCAAAATCATATAACAAAAACAGCAACAACGGAAGGCCCCGCTGACCAACTGGCTGCTCCAGGTGAAGTTTATAAGAGGAGTGTGGCAGACGCGTGCTTCTCCCCTCTTTGACCCTTCACGCTCTGCGGCGTCTATGAAGTTCCACTTTCTTGATCTATTTTATTTGCATCTCAGTTTTTCGTGTTCGATTTGTTTGTATTTCATGATCACTTTTTGTTCTTTGAATAAAACAAAATAAACATTTACATGAATTTACAACCCTGTCCGAATGAATTAAAGTACATTAATTTGTAAATTCGACAAATAATATATACATAACATACGATGGATGGCGTATGGATTTCTTGATTTAAAATTTATTGAAGGAATTTTATTTTATTAATGAAAATATTTAAAATCTATTCAGTTATTGCCCGAATCGTACGTTTCGTATATTTTTTGAAATCAGTTTGTTATGTAAATTATTGTATATAATATCAAATCAGTTTTTATGGTGTATATGAATACATCATAACAATATAATTTTTATCATTTGCATAAATTTATATTTCATTTCACAAATTTATGTTACTAGCCAAATTGTTAAAGTGTAACTAGCAATCACTAAAAAAATAAGCTTCTTTCCAATAAAATTTTACTTGAAATAAAAGTGATATCCATTGATTAACTAAATTTATATAAAAAATCAACAAAAATGAACAGAGGAATGTTGTGTGAGGAATCGAAAGAACTTTTGAAGGTCCGACGTTCGTTTGAAGGGTACATGAGTGACATCAGTGTTCGGAACGTTCGATTGATAGAAGTAAACACGGGCGGCCAAATTACAGTCGTGCGAAATCCTGATTCGGAACGATGATCTCCGAATTCTTTGGATCGACCTATTGACCGGCGGACTGTTCCTCAGCAATTATCCACTTAATTTGCGAGTAGTAAGCAATTACGCGAGGGGTGTGAGTTGCATTGGAGATAATTATCATTAATAATCGGCAACTAAACACTACCTTTCCGCGGATGCAAATCCTGCCGGGTCGGCTAGAGAGGTTCACAGGGAGAGAAAAAAATTACAGCGATTAACTTTTCGGAGCCACGCACTCTTCGGTGGAACGCATGAGGGGCACGGCTTTCATCTCAGCGTTCACCCTCGATGCCCTTTATCTGCCTATTTACTTGCCTTCGCGCAACCTTTCTTTCAGTTTATAAACATCTATAATCTGCAGTCGATATAGACTGTTATCGAGACAGATATAATAGACTAGTATATGGACTAATATAATTCTTAGTCTTATTCACGCTCAGGACTAACAAAACTCTTTTTGTTCTGTAATTGTAACTGCCTTTTTATTATAAATTTTTTTAGTATTTTTCCTGTGTTGAAAAAGAACTATTAAAATTTGAATACATTATCTAACCAAATAGATTAAATGAATGAAATTAATATTGTAAATTAGAATCGCATAAAGTCATAATTTTCCAGAGATTGTTAATTAACAATATTATCGGCACATAAAAATAAGAAAATCAATATATTTCTAAGGTGGTATATTCACTAAAAATTCTATTAACGACTGTAATGAAATAGGTTTTATTATATAAAACACATTTATGTATTATGAAAAAGTTTTTATTTATATAATTGATCGATTAAAAGTTTTGACATATAACAAGCGTTGATGCTTTAAAGTGTTTCGATAGTTTTCGCTTGCATCACACACATACAATATTCATTACAGTTGAACATTCGTAAAATGATTTTATATTAATATGTTTATTATATAAGTTTTAATATAATTTCTTATTGTTTCATGCATAAATATAGTTACATACAGTTCATATAATTTTATTTATTCTGTTGTATAAAAATCGTCTATTTATTAAGTTCTTAAGAATCATTAATTAAATTAAGCAAATTTGACAATAGATGTAAAAAAGATTTTCTCACTAGAGCTTTTTAAACTAATATCGAAAAAATTCCTTCCGATTTCCTAAGAAAAATTATTATTAAAAATTTTTATTAAATGTTTTCATTCTTTAACATTATAATAAATAGACTGGTCCTAAAAACTGTTGCTTGATTTTTCACAAAGTATTCATTATTTTATAATAATTTTACTTTTATGAAAATTTATGGCATCTGTTTTTGACGGGAAAAAACGGAAATTTAGATATTCACGTTGTCTTTGACTTAATGATACAGTCAGCTAAATTAAATTTTATTTTTCTATTTCGGATAGTATAACTCTAAGCTG
>JABFQD010005174.1:0-10968 GCA_022817045.1 Psix sp. ZL-2020
TGGTTACTATGAAAATTTATAAAAATATATCATGTTTATATTGTTGATTTAAAAAAAGCTAAAGATAATGTAATTATAAAAAACAATTATATGTTTACAGATCAATCGATTACAGATTTTCTTTCATAAAATCTTCTTTCTTATTTTTTTTAAAGAGTTAAGAACTCGTGTTAACTTCTTAAATAGTTGATGCTTTATTGAATTAATTTTAAAAGTGTTTAATTCACAAAACTAATTATAATATTCCAGAGAAGAGCAATGTGCTAAACATAATAATAATAATTTCAATATCCAAAATTTGGACCGTGAAGTTAAATGGCAAGCCAAATATTCTAGAAGTAAGTTATCCTGATAAAATAATATTTATGTTATAGATGGTCTACTATTATTTATCAATAAATTTTTGTTATAGTTCTGCCAGAGGATCGATGTAAACTTTATTGCCAAGTAGAAAGTAATCAGTATTATTTAATAAAAAATAAAGTTATAGATGGGACAACATGTGGACCCGATACTTTTCATATATGTGTTGATGGTCGATGTAAATCTGCTGGTTGTGATCATATTCTTAATTCATCAGCAGAGCTAGATTCCTGTGGCGTTTGTCGAGGAGATAATTCTTCTTGCCATAAAATAAGAGGATATTACAATTCAAGCGAATATGGTTATCAAAGAGTGACAAAAATTCCTGTTGGAAGTAGTAATATTGATATTAAACAGTATGGTTGGGCTGGATTAGCAAATGATAGCAATTATTTGGGTAAATATTTACTTTACAAATGTCTAGGATTTCATAATTTCTATAAAAAATAATCTTAATTCTATCATAATTTCTAAAAGTTACATTATATGTTTACTAATTATGTGTTATAAATTTTATATATGATAAACAAATTCTTAAAGAACGATGTAAAATAGAAGAGTATATTAGTATATTAGAAAAATATTTTCGAACATTTATAACAAATATATGTTAATACTTCGAAACAGTTTTGCACATTTCTTATCGTTTTCGTGCAATTTAATTAATAATATATTCTTTAGATAATTGTTAATATTTGTTTTAAGAAGTGTATACAATTTTGAATATATGAAAAATTAATTTTAATAGCACTTCGCATTGGGGAAAATGGAAAGTATATTATTAATGGTAATTTCATGGTAATGCACCACAAAGTTATCGTACAACCTGGCTTAACTGTGGAATACAGTGGACCAGAACCAGTTATAGAACGTTTAAATAGCTCTCGTCCGATAGGAGTTGAACTTATTGTTGAGGTAAAATTGAAGTATTTTTCATAATTTTAACATTAATTTCTATATAAAATATTACATAAAATTCATTAACACATAGTGTTAATATAATGAATAGAATTTTTTTATACAAAATCTAATTTTTATCGTATTTTTGAAGATTCTATCAAAAGATATAAATATATACTAAAATAAAACAGTTTTGAAAATCAATTTAGATTTATGTTTCTACAATACAAGACATTAATATAAAAAATAAAGTTTATTGTTCTCATGAATACGAATAGATTGGACATCTATTTGAATGGTTAAACGAACTTATTTGAAATTAAATGAAGTTATATCATAATTGTATTAAACCTTCCTTGGAGTTAATCAATTGTAGTTTGTCTCCTACGCACATTCCAATCTTACTATTTTAAAGTTTTGAAATTTTAAAAACTAAGATTAACGGCCACTAAAAAATTTGTACCGCTTCACTACTAAAGCTTCATTGAACATAAATATTTTTCCAAACTAAACCACAAGAAAAAAGAACATTCAACAAATAAATTTATTTTGTTAAGGTTGAACCAAATATTACATTGAAATATACACCTTATTCGTAATTCCTGCAATGCCAAAAATATCAATAAACGTGGCAGAATTCAATAATATTGGTATTCAGGAAAAATTGTTCTAACCAAATGGGTGTTTCAAAATCAATTTTAGTATATTTAAAGTTAAAAATGTATATTATTATTTTTATAATCGAAACTATATTTACTTATTGTTTCATAGTGTATATAGATGAAAATATTCTTTCGAAATACCAGTATTTTATTTATGGAGATGGCGCTACAATCATATTTGAAGCAGACTTGAAACTATGAAGGCCTATTAGTTATTTTTACACAAACTAAATCTTGTAGGTTAAGCTTTAAAAATAGTGAGTTACTGGCGCTACAGATTAGAACCTGATTTTTGGCTTGAATCAGTTTGAACGGAGGTTGAAGCCTCTTTTTTTCATTCTACTAAAAATGAGAGCCAAATTGTGCCAAAATATTGTTTAATTCATGGTTTGAATCGTTTGAAGAAGCTGAAGATTTCGAATCATGGGATTTTTTCTTCTTTGAATTTCTTCCTGTTTTCTGTAGCATTTTTGTATGTTGCAATCTTAATACATGTGTTTGCACATACGAAAGAAATAAAACATTGGTAGCGAGGCGGTAGAGGGTAGACTTTAAAATTTAAAATTTTTAAAATTTGATGATTGGAGAGCTCATGGGAAGGAGAATACAATCGATTTCGAAGAAAAAGAGCAAAATAGAATTTCTATGTGTAGTCTTATATTGATACATTATTTCAATATGAAAATATTAGCTCGTAAGGTTGATGTCCCAATAATTAATTATTCTTGAATTCAACGCTTGTTTATCTCAATTTGAGAACCAAGTATAGTAAATACTTTTTTATATTCTAGTTTTATGATGTACATTTTTCAAAACCATTTATCTTCTACAAAATATTATGTTATATATATGTATGGATTCTAGAGTTTTATGTTGTAAAATATTTAATTTGCAATATAATTGGTTTTCACCAATCATCTTCCTGCTTACTGTTTTCGCAAATTATAAATATTTTATATTTATTATAAATATTGGAGAAATGTTCACATTAATTTAATACAAATAAACAGTTTTTACAACTTTCGAACATCTATAAAATAATCTATTACTTAATTCTAAATTTTATTTTTTGAGTGTTTTATTGTTAATAAACTTTCTGTTCAATAAATATTTTATTATGGAAGAATTTATTATGCAGTTATCCTTCTAGTTTTTCATTTTATGTGGAAAAAATGGTGGAAAAATAGAAAGCAATATATTTTTAATTGAACGCAAAAAATAATATTCTAATACAACTCGAGGTTGACAAATCTGACGTCAAAAAATATCAATAGAATTCAAGAGAGGAAAGATTTAGACGAGAGTGGAGAGCATTAACGAGTTATTATTCGTCGATTCTATGTGGCGACTGATGAAATAGATCGTGCGACAGTTGTTTTGCACTAAAACAAGTGGTACCCACAAACTCAAAATATTTATTATTGGAAAATTTATGAAATCAAGTTGCCTCGAGGATGTCAGCATGGCGCAAAATGACTTTTGTATATGTTTCTCAGAAAAACTTTTGAACATGTTTAAAAACTTATACAAAGACATATTTTTTCTGAAATCTCTACAATAAACAGGATAATTAAACCCGAAATATCTCTTCCAGAAGAACTTTTAGCTCATCTACCAGTGATGATTAACCGACTAGTTTGTATTCGATAAAATTTTATATAAATACATATGTGTATATTTTATATTTCACTTGTATATTGGCTAACATTGGAATTATTCGGAAACAGTAGTTTGAATTTGCAATTTGATCATTTTTATCTAATCTGATCCTATTCCTTACTATTAGGAATCAAAATTTGATGTAACATTTAATTAAAAAGATTTTAAAATGTCTTTTACTCTATATACTTGCTACCAAATATTGCGAGTATAATTCAACTAATGAATCAGGCGGTAATTTTAAAATTACAAAAATTGTTGGAAGAAATTTTCTGCAGATTAACATGGCTATAGTTTGAGATGAAATCTCCGAAGAATTTTTGAAAAACGCCTGAAATAAAATATTACATAGGAGTGCTGTTTGTGGATCTTTATTTCGTAATTACATTAACACAGAAGTTGCAAGGTTAGTGGACAGTTGTGTACCATTTCATAGATTCACACAGGACAACTTGAATTCCTGGCTGAACGAATTGGATTAAAAATAGAAAATTTTGAGTAATTTGGGAATCTTTAAGGATGAAAATATTTTTCAATACAGAAAATTCTTTGGATTCGTGTGATGTTTAGAGATCTCCTTAAATTGTAATACAATTTTAGGAGATTTTAGCTTTAATACTAATCGACAAACTACTGACTTGATGTAAAAGTAGGTGGTTCTTCAAACCTCAACATATACTATAGCTGTAGAAAATCAAGGAGATTATTATCTAGATCAGCTGCAGTGAAATGTCAAGTCGAATAACTTTGTTGTCACAATTAGCTATGTTTATACGGAGAAATGGATGTTTTAAAACAAATTAATTCAATTTCATTTGTCCAAAAAATTATCTATATTTCGAAAACATTTGTTTTTATTTTGCAAATTCTGATATGGGTCCTTGTTCTTCGGAGTTTTCAATAAAATTCAATATGGCAGAAGACAGATAGGCAGATTACAGCATAGAAAGAAAAGATAAATTATGAGAGGACATGTCGGAAGGGATACTGTAATACAAAATTTAATTTTCTTAAGAAATTAATTTATAATTATTTAAAAAAATTCTTTAGTTTTAGATACAATAATATTATATGATTAAGAAAACTGTAAGTAATTTTTCGTGAAAAAATAAGTCGGATTAATTTTCATATGTGGTCACTTTAAAGATTTGATTTTTCTTTTCATCGTCTTTTATATTTTTCAATAAAATTCAACAAAATTTTTAATGTATTTAAATCTGACAAAAGATAACATCATTTTTTATAATGAATATTATCAATAATTTTCTTCAATTTTGTTAGGTTTTATCTGTAGGAAACGTATTACCTCCTCAAATAGCATATGAATATACAATTCCAAAACATATGATTGACGGTTATAAATGGATATTGTCCAATTGGAGTGATTGCAACCGAATTTGTCAAGGAACTAAGTATCGTAAGAGCCACTGTATAGCTGTAGAAAATCACGTGTTTGTAACAGACGACTATTGTAGAAATATCAAAAAACCCGAGGATGATTATCAAAAGTGTAATGAACATTGTACTCTCCAGTACGTATCTTTTCATAATTACATTACTATTAAATTGACGAATAACTAATCGAATAAATTATTTGTAAATGATTGAACAATTAATATAAATCTCAATATATTCATGTTTTAGTTTTCTTTTTTTTATTCAATAATTATTTTCGAATAAAATTATGATTTTAGGTGGCAGATAACGTCTGTTTCCGAGTGTTCAAGCCATTGCGGATACGGACTTCGTAAAGTTGAGTATAATTGTGTTCAAGTATTCAATTCAGATACAGCTCCTCAACTTGTATCTCCTGATGCATGTTCTCATATAAGACACGGTCCTGAAGAGCAAAACTGTACAAACACTTGTGATGATGTACATTGGAAATATGGTGAATGGAGTCCATGTTCTGTATCTTGTGGGAGTGGTATTCAGTCGCGAGTTGCTGTCTGTAATGCTGAAACAAATAATGAAATTATCCCAGATGATAAATGCTCATCAAAAAAAAAGTTCACAACACGCGTTTGTAATCAAATTTCCTGTTTGAAATCTGATAAAGAGGAATGGACACCGGTAGGATTATATTAAACTTTGCTGTCTTTTATTTTATATTTTATTTCCATTTTATCAAGTTTCTTCTTCAATGAATCTTTTAGAAACCTGAACTTTCATCAAGAGGCATTATGTACTCATTCGATGATAATGAATCACTGAAAAAGAATAGTATTGAAAGTAATTTGATCGCTGATGAATACGAGTGGAATGTTGCTAGCTATGGAAAAGTATGGTTTTGTTACTATATAAATATATAAGCTAAAAAGTTTGTTTTTACTTTCATTGGCTTTTTAATTTAAGTGTTCAAGGTCATGTGGAAATGGTATCGTTAGTAGAATTGTGAAGTGCTTATCTAGTACTACTAAAATGGTTCTACCCAATCAAATGTGTGATAAAACTACAAAGCCTGCAATAGTTGTACCTTGTAACAATCACCCTTGCCCGAAATGGGATACTGGAGCTTGGAGTGCGGTGAGTTAATATGAGAAATAGAATTCTGTATTCAAATATATTTAATTACATATATAAAAATATACTGAAATGTCTAGTGATGTTTTTTGATAGATAAATATAAAATGTAAAAGTGATGAAATATTGTGAGGTTGTGGTGGAGTGGAGTAGGAAGAATTCCGACGAGGATAGTCCAAATAAAAATTCGTTTGCAATTTAAAAAAAATGTATTTTGAAATTACAAACGTTCAAAAAAGGGGGAAAAAGGTGTTTGACAAAAAAAATAGAAACAATATTGATTGCAAAGTTTGCAATAAAGAGAATGAGTTTATATAAACAAAAGAAGAATAAATACCTTTTTCCTTAGTACGATTAAACAACGTTTCAAGATTCGTGACTTAATATTGCTCAAATGAGAGCTCGGAGTCACACAAGCGGAGCACAAAATTTAATATTGTGCGCTGGTCATTTACAGAGAGAGTAAAATGTCGATCAGTTCGGCTCAGACATAGCTATTAAGTTTGATTCACACTCTTAGGTCGTGATTACAATTTGCTAGTGTGTGAACTAGGCTTAACGTAAAATCTATTTGATTAATCCTAACACTCCTCTTTACTGAATATAGATCTCAGATTGAGAAAGGTTTTTCTATTTAACGGTTTAGTAAAAATATCTGCCAGTTGTTTCTCACTTTCTATATGTTCTATTATCACTGTTTTTCCAACGTGTTCTTGAATGAATTTCCTGGGGATTTTAATGTGCTTTTTTCCTTTAACAGTTTTTTCTTCGTTAATGCTGCGAAGCATATGAATTGCTGACTGGTTATCAATGCAAAGTTTCACAGGTTCATCACTTTTGAAGATTTTTAGCTCGTTTCCAATCCTTTTGACCCAGCAGATGTCATCAATAGATGATACTGCCGCATGATACTCGGCTTCAGCCGTTGAAGTTGCCACGAGCCGTTGTTTTTGCGAGTACCAGACTATCGGTCCTCCCTTAATCAAAAGAACTCTGCTGGTTGAATGTCCTGTCTCAGCGTCGCCACCAAAGTCAGAGTCAGTGTAAGCTCGGAGCTCTTCATCTGCGTTCAGAAAAATGCCAAGGTTCGGAGTGCCCTTCAAATACTGAAAAATTCTGGTCACCATTTTCCAATGACTTTTCTTCGGTTTGTTGCAGAGACGACTAAGATAATTCACTGCGAAGCTAATGTCGGGTCTCGAGATGGTAGCCAGATATAACAGGGATCCGATTGCCTCACGATATGGAGTATTGGCAGGGACGTCGGTATCATTTACGAAGTTTTCCGCACCTGTTCTCATATCCTTTTCCATAGGGGTTGATACTGGATTACACATGTCATAGTTGAATCTCTTCAACATTTTGTGAGTGTAACATGACTGAACAATAAAAATTCTATTGTCGAAAATCTTCATTTCCATACCCAGGTACATCAATTGCTGTTGCACTGAGTTCTCATAGGTAATCTCGAATTGTTTGCTGAACTTTCGCAGAACTTCAAACATGTCCTTTTTTTCCAGCGATGAGACCATCATCTAAAAACAGGGATAATATAATCGATCTGTCTTCATTGTAATATATACCTGGGTCATCATCCGTGGATGATAAGCCAATGTTCTCGAGATATCCTGATATCTTCTCATTCCATTTTCGTGGCGTTTGCTTGAGTCCATACAGAGTCTTTTTCAGTTTGCATACTCTACCAGAGTTGTCGTCAAAGCCTTCGGGCTGTTGCATGTATATATTCTCTTCAAGGTCCCCATACAGAAATGCAGTTTTCACATCAAAGGGTACCAGATTTAGCTTCTCGGTTGCAGCGTGACTAAGAATGATACGGATCGAGGCATGACGCGCCACTGGACTGAATGTTTCACTATAGTCAAATCCATGGGTTTGTTCAAATCCACGCGCCACTAGTCTTGCTTTGAGTTTTCCAGACGATTTCTCTCTCAGCACCCAACGACATGAGAGTGGTTTCACATTCTCAGGACTGTCAGTGAGAATCCAGGTTTCCATTTTCATAAGAGAGTTGTACTCCCCCAGCATTGAATCAAACCATTTCTTGTCCTTCAGAGCTTCTGCAACTGGTATGTCTTCAATTTCTCCTACGAGTGCTGCTTCCTCCACGAAGATATCTCATGACGTAGTCGGAGAATCTTGTAGACTTTTTCAAGATTTCTCAGTTTCGCAGGGAACGTGACGGGAGTGTCTTTTGTGGAGTTTCTTCTGTCTCTTCATTTGATTCTTCTTGTGTGTCTTCTATTTTTTCGTTCTGTTCTTCTTCACCTTCAATTCTGTTCTTCATCTTTGATTCGGTTTCTGTCTTTTCTTCTTCCTTTTCGATTTCTTCAGCAAAGATGACGTATTGTGTACAAATCACTTCACGTTCACTTGGAATGTACACCCGATAGCCTGACGAGTCTATATCATAGCCAAGAAGAATTCCTGCTGTTGATTTGCTATCAAGTTTCTTTCGTTTGTGGCTTGGTTTAAGTGCGTAGCACTTTGACCCTAATATCTTCAGCACCTTCAGATCAACTTAGCGTCCAAACCACAGTTCAGCTGGACTCTTCTTTTCAATAGTGCATGTTCCAGTTTGATTCAACGTAAATACAGCGTAATTTACGGCTTCAGCCCAAAGTTTCTTGCTCAGGTTGCTTTCATAAATGATAGTTTGAGCAGCTTGTACCACAGTTCGCATTTCCCTCTCGATACGACTGTTTTGTTCTGGTGTGTAGGGAGTCGAAAAAGTGTGACGTATACCCAATCTTCAAAAAAAACTTCAAGTTCGTTGATTTTTAATTTCTGTTCCATGATCAGATCTGAATACCTTGATTCTTCGTTGAAACTGATTTTCTACGTGATTGACGAATTCTTTCAATTTGTGTGCCGCCTCGTCTTTGGACTTCAGAAAATAAACCGTACGAAAATTAGAGAAGTCTTCCTTAAACAGCAAGAAGTACTTTGCTCCTCCCGACGATGATTCATTCATCTCGCCAAGGTCGACGTGAATGAGATCCAGAGATTGTTCAGCAACTTTGTGATTAGATGGATGAGACACACGATGTTGCTTGCCGTACGCACATCCTTGGCAAGTGTAGTTCTCCCAGTCGTTAATATACTCAATCTGATTTCTGTCCAAAACATCCCGGACATATTTAATGTTTTGGTGTGCTAACCTTTTGTGCCACGTTTTCAAGGATAATGTCTCTAAACATTTCTTCTTTTCTTGACGTAATTGCATTTTAAATAGGGTTCCTTCTCTTTTGGCAATGACGATAATCTCATCAGCTTGCAGTCTGCAGTTTGTTCGTAGCCTTTGTCTAGAGCCTGTCCGACGGAAAAGAGATTGAAGTCCAACTCCGGAACGTATAGCACATCTGTCAACACAACTGGATTTCATTTTGTATCATTGTAGGCTTCAAGTTCGATATTGCCAATGCCAACTCCTTCGAGTTCTGTTGCGTCTCCAATTGTTATCTTGATAGGCTCCTCAAACTCGACGAGATTGCAGAACCATTCTCGTCGTGAGGTTATGTGCTGGGAAGCACCGCAGTCTTGAAACCATACTTCTCTCATTATCTTCTTGCTGTTTTTGTCTTCTAGTCCTGACGTAGTTAAGCTGACAATTATAAGACCAGGACGATTTTGCTTGACGTAGTCTCTATTTCCCTTGCCTGTCTTGTCATTATTCGAGTTGCATTCTTTAGAAAAATGTCCAACTTTTCCGCATGTATTACGCGGATATTTGCTTTTGCAATAACTCAAATACTTAACACAGGGCTTATTTTTGCAATCTGGTTTTGCATGGCCTTTCTGACCACACTTGTAACACGATAATTGAGCTTTCTCTCGCGTCTTGTTATACTGTTTTCATGTTTTCTTGCCTTTTTTCACTATAAGTGCATTTTGTGTATTTCCTTCATTTGTCTGATTTTCGTCACTGATTCTTTCGTCCTCTAGTCCCAATCTCTCCACGAGTGTCTCGAGGGTTCTGTCTGCTCCTTTTACGTTGTCCCACGACGTTCTGAAGTGAGCTAATTTCTGTGGTAAGACACTGATAATTCTCGTCATTGTCCACGAGTCCCTTACAGGGTCATTTTCCTGCGTCAAGTCTTTTGCGATTTGTAAAATGGCCATGCAGTTTTCAGCAGCTGACTTTCTTTCGTCGTACGTAAAGTTAAAGAATTTTCTTCGCAATGCTTCCAGTGTCACTTCAGTCTTGGTCCCGTACAAGTTGACAAGTTTGTCGAGCATTTGTTTTGAAGTTAAGCAGTGCGATATTTTGTTACATATAGTGCTGCTGACGTTGAGTCCTATCAGTGATTGTGCTTCGATGTCCTTTTTCGTCCAGGATTTCACGTCTGCATCTGCAGCACCACCTGCAGGTGTCACAGTCTTGCCCGTTATAATGTCATAGAGATTCTTCGATTTCAGTCAGAAAGTCAGGTTGACTTTCTGACTGATTTATAACAACCTTCAATGTTTTTCATATTTCATATGACAGAGTTTGAAATCTATTTTCTAGTTTCTGTACAAAATTATATTTCAAATATTACGTTCGCTCTTATTTTCAGAGTTTTTCGTTATAGACAAATATCACTGACCTGTTTTGTTTACAGTTTATCTATCTCAGACTATTTTCGGTTCGCACAAAGAAAGAAATACAGGTTTTTTTGTCGATACAAGGAATGTAAACAAACACTTGCTGTTGAATGATGACGTCACGACTGCTTTTCCAGCGCTCATTCAAGTCAGTTGCTCCGCTCGATGTTTTTCCGCCGACGACAAATTTGCTTGATGACTGGTTACTTTCAATGATTTGATCCTCTCTGATATTGTGAGGTTGTGGTAGAGTGGA